>JAGRRI010045333.1:0-11355 GCA_018584345.1 Thuja plicata
ATTTGTCGTTGCCTTTACCATGGTGTTAAATGGATAAAATTTTGAATCCTTCATTGGATCTTTCCACTTATTTTCAAGTGCAAATCTAATTTCCATGATTCCCTTATTTCCATGGATAACATGATCATAAATATCATGGAATTCATCAGTGAAACTTTGTGTTTTAACCACTTTGTGGAAGTCTATTATCTCTGTTGCCTATCTTTGCCTTTTACTCGTAAACTTGGGATTTGTTTTGCCCATCGTAGTATTACTATTTACTCGTAGGAAAATTTAAATAATTCTACACAACTACAATTTACAGGGGTGATTCAAAATTAAACCCTAATTCTAGTTCTACAATCTAAATAGTAAACCACGAGATTTGAAAAATTTAAAAGGAGGGACATAGGTGCTCATGATTTTACTCGTTATTTCAATTTGTACAGACTACGAATGGGCAGAGAGCTAAGAGACTTTATTCCATTCCTCAATCCTCAACCTAAAAGTCGTAACCCATTTCTGAATCTCCAATACTAGTTAGAAGTAGAACTGAAAAACTTAGATTGAAAACCTAAAGGGCAAAAATTGTACATTCGTGAGTACCGAGTCGTTAGTCATGACTCATGTTAACTTTTATTGCTTCTTTATGAAGACAAATATCTGATGTCACTAAGACATGTGTCACTTAATCGTTTGACATATGTCTACAACTTCAACCAGAGAGTCAAGACCCAAAATTGAGCTTATTTCTTATTAGTTATTACAATTTACATTTATTAAATGTTTAGTTTTACTCCAATTTAGATTTTAATTATACTTAGTTGAGTCATGAGTGTTAATTCATGACACGTGCCTTGTTTTCAGGGGACATTTGCGAAAAGAGGTGAATGTTCCCCAAATTGGCACGAAATACACCTTGGGTCGTTGATTTATGCTCATCCAACAGTCGTTGGTAGTCACTATCAGGTGTCGCGGGTCCAATTAACTTTTGGCTTGTCAGTACTAGTAGTCACCTCACACGTCATCATCGATTTATCGAATGGCACCGACTATGTGAGTGGACACATGTCATGATTCCAGAATAGGTTTACAAAAATGGGGTTTATTTTCCCTTTCAATTGATGCCTACCTGAGTGGACACATGTCATGATTCTGGAAGTGTTATGCAAAAATTGCATTTTATTTCCCCTTCGGCCAGAAATACAACACACACCTAATTTTTTTTAATTTTTTATTAAATTAAATATTTAACAATTTATTATATATTGAGTAATGTTTAACTCTGACTTTAACATTGAATTCAATTATCAATATTTATTATTAATTTAATTATTTCTATTTCTATTATAATCGAAATTACACATCGATATGACACAATGACATCGGCAAATTTGGCATATATAATTTATCAATATAGACCACATACTTTTTATAATTATTTTTTAATTTAATGACATTGATATGAATTAATTAGTAAACAATAATAAAAGTGTTTTAAATGTTAAAAATAGAAACTTGCTTTGTCTCTGGACTGATAAAGAAACTTAATCATTTTAAAAATTCTGAATCTCAGATTTAAAAATGGAAGTACCAATCCATCGCTTCCTTATTTCTACTGAAGCATACTTTAATGTCTAATACACAGATAAAGAAACTAATTAAAATATTGCAATCACAGAGAAGTTTAAGAATCATTTTGTACCCATAAAACGCAAATTGAAACGAACTTGCAAAATTATTTTTATTTTTCTTCGTAAAATTACATTGTTGAGTTAAAAGAAAAACCTAATAGGTCACTGGCAGTGGGCCAATGTCATAGAAACCCTTATTTGGATAGATACAGTCAAAGTAGAATACGACAATCAATATTTTAACAAAGAAGATGCTAAGTGAAAATTAATGAAACTGAAATCGTTAAATCCATAAAACTTAAAAGGAAAACTGAAATGAAGTTGCAAAATTTCCATTAATATGTTTAAAAAATTTATAATTTTCGTAGTCCCTCCAAAATTTTAAAGCGAAAATGAGGGGGTTCACGGTTGCAACTTGCTAGGTAATTCTTACTACTAGCCCAAAAAACTAAACTACTACTATTACTAGCCTACTAGGGCACTGGAAGTGGACCAGTGCTATGATGGTATCAGTATAAAAAAGAAAAACAAAAAAGTGAAACTTTGCATGTCAAACTCAAGACTCAAAACACCAGGGGCAGGCCATGGGGACTAGGGATTTTCATCTTCCCCTTGATCTGAGTATAATTTTTGAGAGAGGATAATCTTTAATAATTCATCGAGCCATGTGTAGTCCAACTTGTCCAAGTCATCAAGGAAAAACCATTTGCGGAGAAAATCCCTCCCAAGCCGTACCCATTTCCTATGTCACGTCAGTTGCTCTGCATTGAGGTTCAACAAAAAGGGTTGTCAGACCACATTTCTTCCTGGCTCCAACAGCTTGGGTATATCTCTTGGCCAAGGGATCCCCACCCCTAATTCAGCAAAAACAACACCATAGACATTGCCCTCTAGGAATTTCTCTTTAAAAACCCTCCTCAGCAGTATCAACATTTCAACCTTCTCTCCTCTAAGGTCGAGGAGATCGAGACGTAATGTCTGTGTAGATGTGGTATCTATCAACATTATCAAGGAACTCTCAACCCAATAACATCAACACAACAACATTTATAAAAGTGTCGCCACCAACCTCCGTAAAAACTGAAGTGAGGATTTCTTCTGAGATGCTGCCCAAAAAGGACTTCTGCTCATCTAGGGATGTGCATCTCAAACGAATTGGAGTGTCTATCTTTAATTATCAATAGCCTAAAGAACTAAAAACCTAAACCTTAAAACTAGAGGTAGAATTTCAACCACTGACAACTTTGACTCTTAATCTACCAAAAGCAAATTGAAGAAGAAAGAAGCTAGATTGTCTATAAATAACCCTTGATTGATAGTGATACTTAGCAATTAATTATTCTTTCTTTAATCGTATTAAATCCATTGTCCTTAATCTTTAATGTAAATCATTCCCATAAATGCATTATGTGTGTGAGAGATTTAAATCCATTGTCCTTAATATTTCATATCTCCGTGTAAATCTTTCCCATAAATGCATGTGTGTCAGAATCATAAATTGGTAGTTTGGTACAATATCGTCTGTAAAAATTTGTACGTCGTTAATTTGTGTATTGAGTGGATGATAGTTAAAGAATGCATGTTCTCACTCACAAGGCATTTATTTCTTACCGAGTTACGAGTTACAAGTTGCACTATCCACCGTCCACATAAAAAAATAACCAGTTGTAATCAATGATCATGGTTATGGTGCCGGTTTTAAGGCTTTATACGTGTCATCATTCCAGTGACTTCTTGGAGAACTCTGTTTCCTTCAAGAAATTGGGGCCAAAATTAAACTTCAGCCATTGATCTAGGATCATCAAACGGTCTCAAATAATACATTTAATATTATAAAATGATGGATGTTAGGTTATGTGTCCATGTGTGATGAGTGATGTGACTAGATGTGCTTATCGATACCAACGTGTTGAGTTTGCAAACAACTTGGCAAAAAATAAAGGCGATATTCATTGGATGTGATATTGCATTAATTACATCTCTAATAAATTGTCATTTGGCATTGGCCCACATGACGAGTCCCATCCTTTAAAAATCGCCAATAAAATATTTATTTTTCTCATAATTAACGAAAGATTAGCCAATAAAATAAATAAATTTGCAAACGATAGATAAAATTCGCCAGTACAATTATTTTTTTCCCCTTCGAAAGAAAATTATTCGCCTCGTATATTATATTTTTTTTACTTCAAAAGAAAAAAAATTCACCTCATACAATATATATATATATATATATATATATATATATTCCCCACATTAAAGTATTATTCGCCAAAATTTTATGGAATTTTCATACGACAGGGAAAAAATCGCCTTCATTAAGAAAATTTTCCCCCTAAAATAATGTAGGATTCACCAAGATTTTACACTTTTTCCTAGGAGGGGTTTTCTTAAAGTTATCCCTGCTTGAATGTTGTATTTTAACCCACTCGTGTACCTAGCAACTTTCTCATCTTCATCTTCCACTCCTCCTCTGATGCTCAAAGTGTGAAATTGTTCAGTGTAAGTCATGATATCCATATCTCTTTGTTTCAAGTTGTTCCTTCTCATCTTCATTTAAATGGCCAAATCTGATGGTAAGAATTGGTTCTTAACCATGGTCTTCATTCTTTCCCAATTTGAGATTTTGTTAAAACCTCTTGTCACTCTATCATTGTGTATGCTAGTCCACCATGTAAGGGTTGTTCCCCTTAGCCTTGCTTTTTCTATCTTCACTTTCTTGTCTTCATCTGTCTTCTAGATCAAAGTAGTGTTCAAGTGCTTCTATCCATCCAAGCACTTCTTCACTTTCCATCTTGCCTTGGTATATTAGCAAATCAACACTTGTCTTTACTCCAGTACCTTGTACTTCTTTAATCGGCCTTATAAACCTCCTCTCCTCAGGATCATCTTCATCCCTATGTCCTCCATGCACTTGTATTTCACGGAGTTCTTCTTCCTCTTTGTTTTCTCCATGAACCTCTTGTCCCCTAGGTTCTCTTCTCTCTTTCTCTAATGCGTCTATCATCTCCAACAATTGAAGTCTCTATCTTCTCATCTGCCTTTCTTCCCTCTCCTTGGTTGTCTCTAGCTCCTTGTTCTCTTTTTCTTTTTGTTCAAGGGCTGGACTCAATTCTTCAATCTCCCTTTCCATTTGATTCTTTGGTGCCATGTTTGAAACTTTGTCTTTTCTCCCTCCTCAAGGATATACTTACTGTAGCTCTGATACATAAATGGGA
The DNA here is from genome assembly GCA_018584345.1 of Thuja plicata. Taxonomy (NCBI): domain Eukaryota; kingdom Viridiplantae; phylum Streptophyta; class Pinopsida; order Cupressales; family Cupressaceae; genus Thuja; species Thuja plicata. The sequence goes on from JAGRRI010045333.1 coordinate 4,832, forward strand.
TTTTATGACAGACCATTTTTTATCTTAGAAAATATGTATTACCAGGAGTAGGAGCTCTCATAGTTAATTCATCTCTCTATATAGCCATTGTAGAAGGCTAAAAATATTCATCTTAACCATGGTTAAACAAAAAATCTATCAGTTTTGGGACATTACAACTTCTACAAGTATAGCCTTGAAAAGTAACAGTAAAAGGAGCAATACTATTATCTAGGAATTGTATTCATCTATGATTTCATTCATTCCCTTTCCTCAAAGTGTCGAAGACAAACAAAACATTGCCTATGTTGGTGTCAAGGGGAATTAACCCAATAACCGTTGTGTAACATTTTCCTTCAAATGCAAAGACATCCACTGATGCATAGGCTAAAAGGATTTACAAAATCATTAAGGGTGTTTCTTTACCCTAACTCAATCTAAGGTTCTTGATCTCAGAAATGAGCCATCTAACAAGATTAATGACTTCTCAACTTGACAACATCTATTTATCTTATGTTACTCAACACAAAATACATCTTCATCAATCCATCTTCCAAATGCTAAACTAGGGCAGTTAGGCTAACAAATAGGACTATCCCCAAACATCATAATTGTCTAAACACGCCTTTATGAGGAAACATCTTATCTCACAACTAGGATGGATAGAACTTCTTTCCAGTTCAAGGATGTTAATTTCCTTTGAAGGTAATACTTACTTGGCTTCCAAAATGATAAAAAAATGGAAAGTAATTGTATTCAAATAAATAAAACTCTCTAACTGTACTATCACTGTCATGGGATAGTTTGAAAATAATATTCAACATAGTGACTCAAAACAACTTAAAAACCATTGCCATGCAATATGAAGGTTCATTTAGGTTTCCTACTTCTCAATTAAACTCCATGAAATCATCGTAAACTTCAACCATAATTGGAACTAATCAAAACTTTGCAATGACTGCCACAATTTTCAGAACAGTTGGACAGGAATCTCATAATTTGGAGTCTTCAAGCACTTAAGATCTTTATCATATAGTTTGGAAGGAAAATTTGGATCTTTTCTACCTAATTCAAATTCAATTATCATTGGATCCTTTCCCATATGTCTGCATTAACAAAATATATCACTTCACAATCACAATCAAAGTTGTGTAGCAATCATGCGAAAACACTAGATTCCTCCCCATAGACACCACTTCCCAATATGAAACATGCACAAGGGAAACATTGTATTTCACTTGGACTTGGATAAACACATGAAGGTAGTATTTCATCCATGAGTTTGACAAGCAGTTTTGCCTCGTGTCAACTGCACTTAACAAACTAATGTCACAAAAATCATTAATGTGTCGACAATGACTTGGAAGTTGTTACTCCCAAGAGTGTAGGTGAGACAAGGTTCAACAAGCCTGCTACTTTTATTTTCAGTTTTATTATCAATGTATAATTTATTATTTAATATTTTTGTTGTGGGGGTGGAGCGGGCGTTACTTTTCTCCATCGTCCTTACAATTCCTCTCATTACAATTCCTCTGTTTGGTGATATTGGGTTGTAACCATGAGTGTGGACACGATTAATGACTGTGTATGAGCAAGCAACATATAAGGATATTGGAGGAGTGGACAGAGGTATGTTTTTAAGGGTATAACGTTAATGAGAATTTGTTGCAGGAAATAGGCCTAATGGGTGAATTTGATTATGATTGATCTTCATATAAGATGTAATCTAACATTGGATAAATGAATTTCATATGCAGAAACCGGAACCCCCTTTGGTGAGTACCCTGCGTAGTGTACATAAAGGCAAGGCGATGATTCTTCTCAAGGATCGACAGGTATAAGTCTTTCAGGCCTCACCAAATAGCTAGGACTAAAGATATGAGGGCTCAAGAGACCAAAATAATTGGTCGCAGTCTTTTTCATGTCCATGTAACTACCAAAACATTGTACCTTTCATTAGCTCATCATTAGTGGGGGACTGAAGGAATAAAATAGATAATATTTGCATGATTACGTATCTTATTTTAGTTGAGGTTGCACAAATCTCTATCTATATTTCACACACCTTGTGGACTTCGAGGACCTCCATAAATAAGCATCTCATCCTGTGGCCTAGATTACAAGTTCTAATAGAGCCGTATATTTTCTAAGACGGTCTTAAGTGTCAACAACTAGAAAAAAAAACAATTCAAAAGGGTGAACTGATTAAGGTGGGGGATGTGAAGAATTTGACAGTAGAAAGGCTTGAAGATTGATGACATGATTTAAAGGTTTTGATCTTGTAATAGTTATTAAAGCCTCTAAAATAATCTATCAGGCAATAACCAGGTGCACTAGGCATGAACCAAGGGTGTGCAATACATTCGAGCCAAACTAGATGAAATCATTTATCATTATCAAAGGTTGATAAATGATTGCGTTTAGTTAGACTCGAATGCATTGCACACCCCTAGTTCACGCCTAGTACACCTGTTGTTTCCTGATAGATTATTTTAGGGGATTTCATTACCTATTACGAGATCAAAACCTCATACTCAAGTCGTCAGTCTTCATGCCTTTCTACTGTCAGATTCTTCACATCCCCCACCTCAATTAGTTCACCCTTTTGAATGTGTTTTTTTCTAGTTGACACTTAAGACCGTCTTAGAAAATATATGGCTTTGTTAGAACTTGTAATGCAGACCATAGGAGGTGATGCTTCTTTATGGATGTCCTCGAAGTCCAGAAGTGCGCGAAATAGATAAATCGTGCAACCTCAACTAAAATAATATAAATTACCATGAAAATGTGATCTATTAAATTCCTTAAGACCCCCGCATTTGATGAGCTAATCAAAGGTAAAACGTTTTGGCAATCACATTGACCAAAGACAGGGACCAATTGTTTTGGTCTCTTGAGCCCTAATAGCTTTAGTCCAATATGTCGTTAGAATTACGACAAACATGCAAACACATACCGACGACGTTGTTGTACATCTAACAACACTTTCGTCGGAATAGTTCGTCTGATTCCCGTCGGAATTACGGATGCATGCAAACAAAAACCGACGACGATGTTGTACATCTAACATCACTGTCATCGGAGTAGTGCGTATGATTCCTGTCGGAATTACGACACCCATGCAAACAAAAACCGACGATGTTGTACATCCGACAACATTGTCATCGGAATAGTTCTTCTAATTCCTGTCGAGATTACAACACACATGCAAATAAAAACCGACGACGTTGCTGTACATCCGACAATGTTGTCGTCAAAATAGTTCATCTAATTCTTGTCAGAATTACGACACCCATGCAAATACAAACCGACGATGGTACTGAACTTCCGACAGCACAGTTGTCGGAATAGTTCGCCTGATTCCTGTCGGAATTACGACACAAACGCAAATAGAAACCGACAAGGCAGGGGTCGTAAATGCGAACTAAATTCTCCAAAATTAGACCATTGTTGTCTAACAGCGATGTTGTCAGAATGGATGTTGAAATTGCGGCGACCATGGATACGTCAAATTTTGCGACTAAAAAATCCCGACAGCTCTTTTGGTCAGAATTTCGACTAATGGAAGTTAGAATTCCGACTAACGACTGTCGGAAATTGGATCCAAATGTATTAGTGTGGCCCCTAAAAAGGAGGGTACATGAAGGCTATGTACTGACTCTAGGACTATTAACAAAATAACAATCAGATATAGGTTCCCCATGCCTAAGATTGAGGACCTATTGGGATGCCTAGGAGGTGCAAAGTACTTTTCAAAGATTGATCTCGAAAGTGGTTACCACCAAATCAGAATAAGGGAAGGAGATGAGTGGAAAATGACTTTCAAGACCAATGAGGGTCTTTATGAGTGGTTGGTCATGTCATTTGGCCTTTCAGATGCACCAAGTACATTTATGTGCCTCATGAATGAGGTTCTTAGACCTTTCATCAATCAATTTGTGGTAGTATACGTAGATGACATCTTGATATTCAGTAAGACCAAAGAAGAGCACTTGAAACACTTGGATCGAGTTTTGAAAAGGTTGCATTATGAGAAACTAATGATAAACATGGATAAATCAAAATAGTCAATATATTCGTACAACTTCTCCAACGGTCCTCTAAGTTTGAAATGTGGTTATGGACGTTGGATTGAGTCTATATATACCCATATTTTTCGAATGAGCACAGGGAGATACATGTATGCATATTTTGGTAGTACTTTGGAAGTAATAAAATTATGTTTTCCTGGTAACTCTCTTACCATTCTGTACTCTATGATTGTGTTGTGATTGGGAAGGTGTTGAATCTTTCATGGTTGGATTATAGATTGAGTTGAGTTTATAATTCTTTTGGTCTAATCTATTTTGGTGAAGTTTTGAGGGAGATACAAATTGTTTTATCCAGACTAGTCTAGGAAACCCTCATTAGGGTCTGTCGAAGGATTGCCCCTAACTTGCAATTTCACCGTAGGATTATCATGGCCCTTGGTGAAATGCAATTAGGGGTAGGGTACTTTAAGATTCCAAGAGGACATGACCGGAGGAGTAGATTTTCTATTTTTGCCACCAAGCCCTAGACCAAGCAAGCCCCATGTGCTTGGTCACAGTTTGGTGCAAATTAGTGCACAGTATAACCTAGGGAGTGGCTAGATCTAACTTGGTGTTGGATTGAGTGTCCATGGGTGTAATAAGACCTGTCCAAGGCATTGTTTTGGTTTTGTGAATCCACTGGTGAACACTTTCTTGTAAATCAAACCTAATTAGGCATATTAGGTCTTTGACCACAACATTTGTTTTGGGGTACAAAAGGAGAGTTGGAACACAAGTCTCCTTCAGTGGATGTAACTCCAAAAAGGGTATGCAAATCCATGATTTTTTTGACAGGTCTTTTGGGGTATTGAAAAATTATCTTCTAAAAACTCGGTTCCTAGTACTATTAGAATGCCTAGTCAATTAGACCTAAAGGAGCAGTTTTACTGGTGGGACCAAATGGACTTTGTAGTAGCCTTGTAAAGACCCTAACTTGATTGTTTGTGACTATTAGAACCCTTGGCCACTCCCTACAATGAAGTGTAAGGAAATGTGCACAAGTCATGCTTGAAGGAAGGGATCCGTGTATGTGTTTGAAGAGGTTCCTAAAGAAGCCATGAAGGGATAGTCCTAGTTGTGAAGATAAGGTTAGTAGATTGAAGAATTTTTGGTTAGGCTTGTGATCAACCATATTGCTGCCCACTCAGCATCATAATGAATGGTATATATATAAATTTATAGCTTTCTAAAGCAAAAACTATTAACTTGCACAAACAACCAGACATATCAGTGACATTCACATTGTATTTTTTTCAACAAAATGATTTCTCATATACAAAAGATTTAAGTAGAAGCTAACATTACTTTAAAAGTCCTTCTTGGTAGTGGATATCAAGATAAAGCTAGTGGTTATTGAATATAACACAATAGATACCACATGATTATTAAAGGCAAAATAAAATAATTCAATAAAAAATATACGTTGTTGTATGATTACCATATAAATGTAAACAAATTATAATGTGATCCAATGCAATTAACTATTAGGCAGAACTAAGAAAGCAATAAAAAGTATCCTAGTCTAATGTGATCATAGTTTACAATAAAAACGATTACGGTGAATCTTTTTGAAAACCCATTTTACAAGATTATAAGAAATTTTTCTCTATTCAAACAACATGACTTTATTTATTTATTATTGAAATGCACATCATATACCTTCATAGTTTAAATTAACTAAAAATAAATTCTTGTAGCAGTGTTTTTTCATCGGTTAACCCTTTGAAGAAAAGCAATAAACAAGGATGAAATCAAAGTACCACAAGTCATTATTGATGTTTCAAGGTTATCGTCGAGGCTATTGACCAATGACAACCATGAACACTAGGTACCCAACATGCCTAGTGCGATGTCTTATTTGTGGAGTTTCTCTTGGAATTACAAAAGAATATTATTGTAAAACATCAACCATAGGATCAATTTTTTACAAATTATAAACAATCAACACAAACCATTTTAACTATAAGTGTTTGTAAATGTGACATTGTCCAATTCCTACAACAATGAATAAGCGCAAAACAAAAGACAATGCTCATAACTTAAGAGTACTTGGTGTAGTGTGAGAGTTTGAGTTGTGCATAGCAACTGTTTGTTTAGGTCTTGTTTCCAACCCAACGATGCAACAACCCAACCATGTGGACAAATGCCTTGTCAACCCCAACCAAGTGAACTTAGCAAGTTATCCATAGAAAATCTTCAGCATGGTGTCAAGCTCAAAGGTAGGGAAAAAAGAGAGAAATGTAGGTTCTTCAAGGAGATGCTTGGGATTAGGATATGTTGAATCCCATACTACACCAAAGGCCCATCCTCGCCCCATAAGGGTTAGGTATGCCATCAGACAACTAGGAAGAGGATTGCAATGCATCCCATGCTACATTGTGGGTCCTTCCTCAATCTTGAAATGGTCATGTAAATTTAAGGTAATATTTCCACAAGCAACAAACATTTCCAAGTTGGTGGATTCTGACCTTTATT
>MU212901.1:0-11025 GCA_018584345.1 Thuja plicata
TGCATTCTTTTATACACACATTCATTCATTTAAACATACATACATATGCATAAACACATACATACATATCAACTCTTTGTTAAGCACCTGTCTACACAAACACACACACATATATCCACATAAAAAACCATAAATTTAAATGTACGCATACATACATACATATCATCTCTTTACTAAGCACTTGTCTACACAAACACACACGCATATATCCACATACAAAATGATAAATTTAAACGTTGACATAAAAATGCATAAACATAATTCAATATAAATAATGAAACTAGAAAGAAAAATCATGTAGAAAATAAATAGTACTATTCCTTACAAATATAAAGATGTGCATACCCTGATTTCTTATTATGTATGATTATGCATAAATATAGGTTAATGATGTTTCATTACACCCTTCATACAAAAGCCATACATAATGCACAAGAGCAAATGTCACTATCGGTTGTGAATGAATAAGTACACTAACCATTGTGAATAGATAATCTACATCTAACCATTATGGATGGTTAGTTTTATCATGTATTGAGGTTGATGATAACAAGATTGATGCAATCATCATGTACAAGAGTAAATCTCACTCAACTATAATGCATGGACAAACACATTAGGCATAGCTTAGGATTTTTATGTACAATTGTAATATAATAAAAACATTTTGCCTAATACGTGTGTACACTAAGGCATGTCATGAAACTTGATGACATGTCTACAATTAGACATTTAAAAAAAGAAAATTAACATGATAAGTGACACTTGGTAAATGTCATTAACCTCTTAATGCAAAAGGACACCAAACACGCCATATTGATTAGAAGTAAATTATCTATGATAATTTTATTTAAAATCTATAAGATTCAAGTAATCATTAAATCCTTTACAAGAAATTATCAAACTTATTCCATATTTTATATAAAATCCATTCGATCCAACCAATTAATAAGTTATTTACATGCAATCATCAAACTTACTCAATGAATATATACCATAAACAGTTGATCACCATAAAATTTAAAAACCATACAACTCAACCACATATAGATCACTATAAACTTTAAAAAAGAAATCAATACAACTTACTGGTATTTTATTATAGTCTTCACAAATTTAATTTTCAAAATACATATTTGATTAGCAAAACTATTTAATTAAATTACATTTAGACTTTAAAAAACTAAAAATAACATGAAAAGGGAACAAAAAAATACCTCTTGATAGATGTCCATGGCCATCCTTAAGAGTTTGTGGAGAGGTATTTCTACCCCTTCTAAAAATTGATACATTTTTATTAATTATAATTGTTAACCAAAGTTCAAGAGAAATTTAGGCATTCATTAGTGCACAACTATATTTACAATAACAAATGATAGTAGTCATTGAGATTTGTTTTCATATTATATCTTCCAAACAAATGAGCCCTGCACATTTCACACCTAACATTAATAGACCTTTTAGAATCAAAATCATCAAATGATGCATAAATAATGTTAAAGATAATCTTTAGTTAAAATTCATAATTTAGAAGAGAAGATTAATTAGGCACATGCACAGTGTTAAAAGAGTAGAGAAACTGTGAAGTTTGTCCAGTTCCAAAATATATTCTGAAGATAACATTTCAAAAGAAGCAGTCATTCATTCTTCTCTAACATCTGCAATTGAGTCTATTAAAACTACAAAGGAAATTGAAGTATATTCTAGCAATCAACAAGAGGATTTTGCTTTTATGTTTGCACAGAATTCTTAAAGATAAAATACAATCATTGACGAGGAAGAAGCTATGGATGTCTTTCCTGTTTTACCAGTAGCGAAATGACATTTTGAAAAGTAAATATTCTTAGCCATGTTAAATAGTCCAGATATAAATGATATTAGCCAGGTTTTTCTTGAGATTGTTCCAGATCTTCAATGGGAACATAAAAACTTACTAAAGCTTGGGCTCTATGTTGCGTGTTCTTTTTTGCTTGAGAATTTGTCTTTTCAGGATTACAATTGTAGTCAGGATTTTCATTTTCTGAAGAAACTAATCACAAGCGAGTAAAGCTAAAATGACAATGGAATTTCTGCTCAGTCCATATACCACCCTAATTGTCCTGTCAAATTCTTGTTGAAGCTAAGCCAATAACACACTGCACTAAACAAAATTTGATAATTGAGAAACAAAATGTGATACAAACAAGCACACAAACATATACAAAATCATGATTCAAGAGCCTCATGGCATATGAAAATAAGTAACTATTGTTGCTTATTGTTGATATTGTTGGATTCAAGTGTTCAGTGGTACAGTGTAAAGAAAACCAAACCTGAAGAATACAAGGGAATGGCAGAGATAGATAAAGAAAAACAACAAATAAAGTCTTTCACTAGAACGTGAAGAAAATAGGATTTATTTCGAACAGAGGAAGAATCAGGCATAGTGTTATGGGAAAGGTTGGTTGAAGATAAAGAATAACCCACTATTAACATCATAAAGATACAAAGAAGTAAAGAAAAAAAATATCATAGTTCTTAAAAAAAGAAGCTTTCCACTCTAAATTTAAAAAATATCAGTGATCAGTGATAGATTGCCAATATGATTATAATTGTGTAACTATAAGTAAATACTTTTGCAACAAATGTACCCTAGTTTAAATGATTAATGGCTGACATCACTTCATACTTATTCTCAAAAAGTAAAAAATTTGGGTCAACAACTACCATAGACTTAAATAAAAATAATGTTATGGAGACCATTATAAACATAATTTTAGGGAGACCAACATAAATATAGGATTAATTAAAATAATGTTAGGGTAGCCCTTGAAAAATAGCCTTGAAACAAAAGCATGCATGAAGAGAATCATTAGGCATAAAATGTTGTATAGAATTATATTGTCAGTGATAGTTAAAGACTGGTGATAACAAATCCATCAAGCTTTGCTGGAAAACCTTATGCCTTCATTGTATTGACTGAGATCGGACTAAAATTCTCAAATTAAGTAGCAAAAAAATATTATTATAAAAACTAGACAGTCCACAAACCATCAAATTCTAGGGCTGTGATCAGTGACAAACATAAGTTCTCAATTTTCATACACAACAAACTTTTCAGAAATACAACAGAATAGAAAACTCTTAGTGCTTGGGAAAACCTACACTCTAAAAATAGGAACGTGGATACCCTTCAACCAAACAACCCCTCACAAATCACAGGCATAACCATGAATATAAAAAACCAAGTTTTACTTCTTTAAAAAAATTCCAAACTAGAAGGAAGAACATCCAAACAAGCTGAATGAAGTCTTGCAAATCAGTCAAATGGAAACATTTTTTAACGTAATAATGGAAAGAGCCCCATTTGCATACCTCTGAAGGCTAAGCCATTTTCCATCAACTCCCTCCACTGACTACCATGGTACTCAGATTTTTCCTCAATATGCAGGAAATAAACAACATAATTATTATATGGTAAGACACAGTTTTAAACTCTTGCCCACCCACTCATCTCAGTCATGTGCATCAACTTTTTCATGAAGCTCAAAATTCTATCTATTGAGATCTTACTTGACGATCCTCAATTGTCTCCCTCAGTTTTTATTTCTTATCATCAGTCATCAAATACTTGAATTCAACAACAAAATTTTCTCTAGCCTTCCTCACTATGGCTGCTAAAAACCAGACTCTACTAAAATCTTCTTCATCATAGGAAACTTCAACTTTGTCACCATTTTTTAGACTACCCATTTGTCCTTTTCTCTGAAATATATAAAATAATTTGAAGAACTAACAACCCAGTTGCAAATACACAAGAAGGTAGTCACTAAAATACCATAAAATAACCATGCAGAGAATGCAATCATCACATCTAAGTGCTTGTTTCCATATCAGTTCTTTTCATGATTTGCATTTCGATTTTATAATTTTTTTGAGTTGGGGTTTGACGATATCATTTTCAGACCTTGGTTAAAAGTCATAATTTAGAAGAGAGGAGGAATTAGGCATAGCCATAGTGTTATGGATAAGGTTGGTTGAATATAGTTTGTCTGTTGATGGACCATTCTTTGTGGAGTTCACATGAGAAGAATGAATTTCCACATATGTTTTCTAAAGATAACATTTCACAAGGAGCATTCAGTTCCTTCCTCTCTAACATGTGCAAGTCAGTCTGTTGAAACTACAAAGAAGATTGAAACATTTTCCAGCAATCAACGAGAGGATGATTTTGCTTGTCTACTTTCATAGAAGCTAATGATGTCTTGCCTCTTTTACCAGTAGCTTCTACAAGTCCTGAGCATCTTGAAAAGTAAATATTCTTAGCTATGATAAAGATTCCAGATTTTAATGATTTGAACTAGGTTTTTCTTGACATTGTTCTAGATCTTCAATGGGAACATAAAAAATTACTAAAGCGGATGTTTCTAATGTGGGAAAAGAGTTTGATTAGGATTTTCATTTTTCTGAAGCTTGGGCTGTCTGTTGCGGGTTCTTTTCCACTTAAGAATCCATCTTTTCAGGATTAAAATTGAAGCCATGGGCGAATCAAGAAAGCATGGGAGAATCACACCTAATCAGAGAAATCTAAATCACCGCAAGAGCTGTAGTAGAATTCCTAGCCAGAGCTCTTCTCATCGGCCAAGTGTGAGAACTTTTCAAAGTGTTGTCCTATAGGGTTGCACTTTTTTCAAATAAATTCTAGCTAATCTAAGTTTTATTTATTATGCATACACGTTATAAAAATTGCTTTCAAATCATTTTCATCAAATTCAATTCTCCAACATTAAATTTAAAAACACACTGCCCAAAGATAATTCACATTGCTTCCAAATACATTTTACATGACTTACTAAACTAATTTCAAAGAAAACTACTAGGATGATAGTCTTATCCATAAAGTAGTAAAAACATACTACAACAAACAATTGACAAGCAAACAAAATGAGAATTTCGACTTTAGAAATTTTTTTAATATAATGTTGCTCTGTAATTTAAAATTTAAAACCTTGCATCATAATGATTAATTGGATTATAAATGATGAGTAATATTGCATCCCTAAAGCCAGGTTCTTCCCACTATGTTGATTTGCTTTGACTCAACTCAGGGGAAAAATACACTATTCTTGTAACATTGAATCTTTCTTATAGGACAATAAAAACATAATGCGGCAAACAATTGATTATAAAGAATAAAAGTTAATATTTAACTCTATCTATATAACAAGCAGCCACACAAACATATATAAACACTAAAACCTCCAAAATAAGAAGTTTAAATTCTTCAAGCATACCTTGGCAATCTAATTCAAGTTAAAATCTCTACGAATCAACAATACCGTGCATATTAGAATTTGTATATATAACTACAATTTAAAATATAAAAAAAAATTGTGAAATGAATAAATTGGTACATAGGCAAACATTTATGCTTGTTTTATGGTTGGCTTGTCATAATCTCTATCCGGCATGCTTTGCTGCCCAAATGATATAAAAAATTTCCTTCTTGAAATTGTAATAGGAGCAGTGTAAGTTAAATGAATGAATGCAAGCAGGTTGGGTTATTTTAATAATGCTACGGTTGATTAGAAGCACTTGGCATACATTTGTAATATTTCTTTTGTTGAACACTTGTAATATTTCCTTTGTAACAACTTTAGAAGCATGCCCTCCACGCTTTGGTTGTATGGTCAACCCACTATTTTCAGTAAGTGATTAAACTTTGAGGAACATAAAGGGCTATATTCTAGCCATAGGTTAAAAAATTACTAGAGAGTTGTGTTGTTAAATACTGGTGCCCATTTCCTAGTTGATAATAAGCATAATAAGTTAATATATTTTGTATGAGTCTATTTACAATTACAAATGGAAACTGTAAGTTGGATATTGAAAAAAGGCACCTAAATCCCTATAGTTGCATGCTAGGCCAATTGATGGTATGATGGCAGAAGAAAATATATTAGAGTATGACTTGACAATGAGAAAGGTAAGAAAGAAAATAAACCTATATTGTAGAATGGAGAATGGATAGCCACGAAATTCAAGAAATCAAAGATATTGGAGGTTTGTCACTCCATATGAACCTTAGCAAGATTGAGAGAATATTACTGAGAAGATATGGCAGCTAACTGGTATACATACAGAAAATAGAGAAGGGTAAGAGATAGAATAATCAATCTAGGCAGCAGCTTAGGCCTTTAAGCATTTTCTCAAATCAGGAGACAACATTTTTCTTTTCTCCATTGTTCCCATGCCCATTTTTGGGTTAGCAGCACCCTGTACCCCATCCAGATGCCAAATCTAAATATTTTATGAGTTTAATATTTTACGATACAAAAGCTCTGATATGATTCTAACAAATGTACTTTGTAAGATTGATTCAATAGGGGTGGCAACAAGCTTATAATCCTACGCCCCATCCAGATGCCAACCTCCATTAGATACATTCATTTGAGTTTCTATAGCTGGAAAGGCTTTTGAAATAGTAGACTAAAGTCATGGGAGATTCATTTAGTTGTCATATATGGAAAATATTTTGAACTAGCAGATCAAAGTCTATCAAATGAAATGATTTGGATATCTGTTTATGCAAACAAAATGTTACACTTTGGTTTGCTAGTTCAGACCAAATATTTCAGCTGTTTGCATTACGATTGTATTCATGGGAGAATAACTCCTAAGAAGATATTGTTTCTACCTGTTATACAATCACAACTTGCTATAGAGAAACCCAAATCACTGCAAGAGTTGTACTAGTGTTTCTAGCTAGAGATCTTCTTATCAGACAAGTCTAAGCTATCTGATCAACAACTTGGAGAAGGATTCAGGAAGGCAAATACTCATTACAGATATTTATTTGAAAATTTTTAATGATTGCTAATAGTTTTTATCCTCTAATTTTCTCCTCATATATTTATGAGGAATCAATTGGGTGTTGTTATAACAATAAAAAAGGGAAAGAAAATTATTCAAAACTTTACATGAGTGAAGAGATAGAAGGCTAAGCTGAGAAAGCCAACATCAATAGAGGGGGGGCTTTGGAGGTAGAGGACGAGGACATCAACCTTTTGGAGATTGAAAGAACTTGAGATGCCTTATTTTTCCAATACTATCATCAAACCCCAGCAAGGTCATGGTAGCCCAAAAAGAATAAGAAACTTTGATTAAGGAGGTTGAAGCAAAGAGGGAGAGAGTTTAATGTCACAAAGAACCTCAATATCCAAGGAAAAAAGTGGCCCCGTAAGCTGATTGGAGGAGAAAGAGTATCTTTCAAAAAAAATGGAAGTCTAATGACAAGGTTTATAGGGTGATCATAGATGGAGGATCTTCCCAAAATTTGGTAAGTACAAAAATGGTTAGTGAATTGCATCCAGCTTGTAGTCCAAATATCCAATCTTGAGAGGATGTCATTGAAGGATGATAATTATGCATATATCTTATCTAGTTTCTTTTAAAATTAATCCTTGCGGATGAAGTGCTATGTGTTTTGGTGCCAGGGGATGTGTGTCATTTGCTATTAAGAAGACCCTAACAATATAAGAGGAAAGTTATCCATCATAATTAGAACACTTATGAGGTACAACATGAAGGAAGGAAAAATCTCCTACAATTTTTGAAAGAAGGAGCATTGGAAGTGGCAGCTTTCACTTTTAGCACAAGCCAGATTTGTGTTTGAAGAAAAAAATGAAATTCTAGGTCAGCCAAAAAATCAAAGGAAGCAGAAGAGATAAATAATTTTAAGACTAAGGAACAATAAAAAATTGGTGCAGAATTGGAACAAGATTCAACAAAAAAGATCACAGATACACCTCAAGGGATAGATGAAGAAGTTTTAGCAGACTGTAGTCTTTAGTCCCATTGGATAGAATGGGAGAGTGAGTTATGGGAGCATGATCAAGGAAGATCTTCCAAGAATGTGATCAATATTTTGGTCAAAAGTGATCCATACCTCTATCTGAGAAATATGATATGAAGTATAATTGATTAATGGCAATGGCCTACTAAAAGGGCTCTACCCTCGTACCGGTGGCAACATAGTCTAGTTCTTCCAAACAGGGAGGTTCATACTTTTTGAAGATGGTGAAGATCATGTAAAAGTTGTCTAACTAATAGGTACCCATTACCGGTCAGGTCAATTTTGCTACTTTGAAGTTGTTTTTGGATTTTGGGTCATATCTATTGTTTCTGGTAGCTCCTATTTTTGAAGCTATTACAACTACTTAAAATATCCTAAAAATAAAATACTAGAAGCTACAAACATATGCGAGATGTTATCTTAAATAAAATCTTAACAATACAAACAATAAAGAACAAAATTGTAAACATTTGTATATAACATTCTTTTGCATTCTTTTAGTATTCATACAAATATTTTATAGTTACAATCAAACATAGTAAAAAGGAAATGGATTGTACTTATTCAAATTTGTGGGGGATATGCCTAGAAAATTTGAATACAATAGAGTAGGTTAGAAACGTAGAATTCACCATACCTCAAGAAGTGAAGTGCTTCAGGATTATGGAGAACAGATAGAAATGTGGAGAAAGGAGTGATATAAATCCACCCATGTGTAATACCCCTCATACTACAGGGTAGCCCTGTCTTTCCCGCAATGAATTCTCCTCCTCATCTTATTGCATTTGAAAGGAATGGAAGAACAAAGAAAGAGGATAGAGCCCTATGCTGTAGGGCGACCTTATCTTGCCCACAATGGATTATCTTCCTCATCTTACTGCATTTGAAAGGAATGGAGAAATAAGCAGAGCTTTTACAACAAGGAGTGAGCCATGGTGCTTTGCTAGTGACCAAATCCTCTGCATCATCTCCATCAATCTCAATCTCAATTGCAATTTCACATTTCACCCAAAATGCAGCATCTCAATCTCAATTGCAATTTCACATTTCACCCAAAATGCAGCATCTCAATCTCACCTATGAAACGATATTTAAACATTGTAAAGTAGTCATTTTTTTTTTCCTTGTCACTTGTCTGTTGTATAGGATAAAACACTTGTTTCATTAGATGTCAATAGTTTAAAGGATTACATTAGAGTAGGGCATTCAATAGAATAGAGTGACCCTATTATGACAGGCTTATTTTAACAGAGCATTAAAAATATAAATCAAACCAGTAAATACTAGTTTATATAACAAAAGAAAGAACTATTTAAACTTATAAATCACAAAATGATAATAGGTTATAAGCAATGCCTAAATTCTAAAAAGAATTTGTCTAGACTCATGAGACATACCTGAGTAATCAAAACCCTTTAACGCATGAACCATGAATATATCGAATATCAGTGCACGTTGGGACTATAAATCAAAATAATGAACATTTTATTTGAACAAAAGAGAGACAAGGGATGGAAAACTAAAAACCTACAAAATTATAGCTAGCCAACATTTAGAGAAAGCAGGGAAAATATTTAGAGAGAGAGAGAGAGTGAGAGAGTTTTGAACACAACCCTACAATACTAGTTCATCTTATGTAATATCAATTATGTATGGATATCCCTAGTTTGTATGGATATCTCTAGTTTGTATGAATCTTTCCTTCTGCCCAATGATACAAAAATCCACTACAAATGCAAAGCTCAGTCCTCTGCCTTCTCTTGCTTGGATTTGGTTTGCCCCTTCTTCATTACAGTGTATGAATCTTCATGCATGTAATTACACCTCTTTGTATGAACCTCCCAATGACATTTTAAAAATCAAAACATTACACTCAACTCCAATGAATTTTTTTAAAAAGCACAAATTTTCAAAGAAAGTAGTCTCCCAACAGCTAGCCGAGCTGGCATATAGGCTATCATGGGAAAAGTATAATATCTATTCCTTCCATTGTCTATCATAGAGGATATTTTTTTTAAAAAAATTATCATTTATCATATGCCTCTACATTATCTTTACATAAATATGTATTGAGTTAAAATCAAATCTATGTTAATTCTGGGATTGAGACTCGTAAGAAATGGTGGACTAACTTAGCCACATAATTCTATTGTTCATAGGTGTGCAAGAGTTTTTCTTTATCATAGGAGAAATGTGATATAATGAATTATGAGTAGAGGTTTTATTTAAAAAATGTAGGTTCAAACCAGCATATATTAGCATATATTCACCTACTTCAAAGTTTGAGAAACTTAGACCAATAGGTTCAAACCAGCATATATTAACACTATGACCTTCCTTGTGACAATTAAAACATACATGTTTATACCTTCTCTTACGAGTGTTATTGTTCACATTGGGTGTTTATTTGTCTCCTGCATTGATGTCCTTAGTGCAAGATGATTCACCTACTTCAAAGTTTGAGAAACCTAGACCTTGTTTTTCTCCATTCCTCCTTAGCCTACCTAGTTGTTCATCAAGTTTAGCAGAAGTCTTATTAAAAAAATCCAGTAGATCATTCAGATCTTTAAGCTCTTCTTTTAGCCTATCATTGTCTTTCCTCAATCCATCATTCTCTCTTGTGATGTCAATATTTTCTTCATTTGTGTCATGTAAGTGTTCATTCAATACAACAACTACTTGCTCCAACCTAAATAGTTGCTCAAAATTTTTAGTTAGGGTTTCATCTTTAGCCTTTAGGGCATCTTCAGCAACTCTTCTTCCTTCAAGATCTTCACACATCCTGACAGACTGACTTTCAGCCTCTCTTTTCAGATTGACCACTTCTTCTTTAAGTCCATTATTCTTATCCATCAGATTTGTAAGTGGTTCCTCATATTCTTCAGACACACTCTCTTCAGACAGTTGCTCAATGTAATCTTGGCTTTTCATAAATTTCTCAGTGAATTCTCTTCTTTTTTCAAGGGAGTGCCTAAGCTTTTCTTTTAGTTCATTGATAATTATGTTTACATTATTAAATTTTTTCTCATACCTGTAACTATCCATTTTGATTATTAGGGATAATTTGCTCAAGAAATTAAGCTTAATACCTCCTCCTCCTCCTCCTCCTCCTCCTCCTTCTTCTTCTTCTTCTTCTTCTTCTTCTTCTTCTTCATCCTCCTCCTCCTCCTCCTCCTCCTCCTCTTTCTATG
>JAGRRI010045339.1:0-11740 GCA_018584345.1 Thuja plicata
GGGCAAAGAGTCATAATAGAACATACATTCACAAAGAAAACAATTAATTAGAAAACAAATTAAATCCCAGATAGAATGCCTTACAAACTATCCACTCATTCTCACACCTCTGTATCAAATTATTACACAAAACCCTAACCCTCTAGAACTGTTTGCAAGGTTTAAACTCTCCGTGAAAGAAACTCACAAATAATAACATAGTTACCTTATAACTGCTACATTTAAAGTGTCTTATAAATTAAACATACAAGAGTTGAAATATAAATGCAAAAAGACATTAGAGATCTGAAACAGGAAATTACATTGTATTTTATTAATAGTCTTTTGATTCAATACATTCAAATAGCCTCATAGTTTTTGATTTTACCATCCTTTACAATGTCTTTCTACTTGCTATATATAGGGAGCATTAGCCATCTTGGAATCCTTAAGAATCAAGGATGCAACAAGCTTTGGATGGATAAGCTATCCCTAACTGTTACTAGAAGACATAAGTTATAGTTAGACCTCTGAACGGTAGGAAAGAAAAAATTGTTGACAATCAAATCTGATCTT
Source organism: Thuja plicata (assembly GCA_018584345.1). Taxonomy (NCBI): domain Eukaryota; kingdom Viridiplantae; phylum Streptophyta; class Pinopsida; order Cupressales; family Cupressaceae; genus Thuja; species Thuja plicata. The sequence goes on from JAGRRI010045339.1 coordinate 556, forward strand.
CAATCTTTAATAGCTGGCACCGTTGTCTGTTGATATTCTGGATAACTTCATGTAGTTGTAACGAGATCTGGTGACCACCATTTCAGGATAAATTAAACTTGTCTTTGTGATAATTATCCTCCATGTGCTCAGAGATTAGGTTCCAAATGTCCTTCTATTCTTCATCCATGATATCAAGTTCATCTATCACAGGCTTCTTTTTCTTTGGCTTTGTAAGAATATCCCATGCTGCTATTTCTTCCTCTGTAGGCAAGTTAAAACTTTGAGTGCTTTGAAGTTGTGCCTTTTTTCATTCCCATCTGGCATTTGTTATCATCTTGACATCTGTTACAAACTTGTTAAAGTCTATTTCATGTTTGAAGGCCTCATCCAAAATCTTGTTGAACTTCTCCATGTCCAAGGCGCCATCGCCTGAAATAAATGCCTCTCTATTAGGCAATAGCTTTCCATATTTCTATTGGCTTGATTTGATCATCATATCCCTTTATTGGAGGAATAAACTTGTTATATTCTGGGCTAAACATATTAATTATGGCTTCTATATGATTTTCCTTCCCTTTAAAGAAAGACAAGGTAACACTAATCTGATCTATTTCTTCTCCCACTTGGCACACAATTTTTGGGAGGTGTGCCCTAAGTGGCTGCAAAGATTCCAACCTTTCAAAAATTTGAGTCCTTACTGACCATGTTGTAAAATAAGGATTTAAAGTTGACATGTAATTATTTACCTCCACTTGTAGGCCAGGTAACTTTCTGTATGCATTATGTAATAAGTCAACTTTGTCCTTCAGGACACTGATCTTGTGTTGTAAGATTTGCATCAGGGCTTCCAAAAAAACCTTATCATTCTTTGTGGTCGCTTGCTCTGTTTCTACAACATCCCCTACTTCCTGAGTTTGAGCTTCTACATCTACAACCTATTTGGATGAAGCATGAACTACCTAAGGCATTTCTTGTAGCTTCTAAGTCAACTCGGCCACAACCTTTTCTAATGCATTAATCTTTATTTGGCCTAACTCCCTAACCTTTTCTATAGCACTTGATTCATTAAACAATGTTTTCAAATCTCAGGGACATTTGTTCAGCTTTAGCCTGATTCAAATGGGAAAAATGAGTAAGAACCTGAGATATCTCCAAATCTCCTGTATTAGAAATGGACCAGATAATCTTATCACCATCCATTTTCTCCTGTATGTTAATCAGAGAAGGTTTCTGATTTTTTGGAGCTAAGCTCCACATTGCTAAAGATTTGGATTTTGAACTGTATCCAAATCCTCTAATCATATCACCAATCTGAGTCTCCGATGACAAATTAACATAAGGTTGCCTTTTTATTTGATCAATAATAAAGGCTGATGCAAGATCCCAGCCTGGTACTAGTAACACACCACAACCTTAACCAATTTTCTAGCCTCTTTAGGTGTCATATCTTTTGTTTCTGGATCATAATCCTATAGGGCTTGCAAGGCTTCATTGGTTGGTGGATTACCTTTAGTAATTTGTAGTTGTGATGCAACCTGTTGTTGTTTGTTCCAAATCAGGAAGTTTTTAAACTCCTCTATTTTTATTAAGTCATCATCACTTAAGAATTTCTCCTGATGCAACAATATTTCATCTTGGCATAATTTAAGAGGTAATTCAATCTCATCTTCATCATCTTTTTGGACCTTTTTCCCTTCTATAATATTATTCCTTAGCTAATGATCATAGGTTCTATCACCAGTGATCAGAGCACCTATTTGATCTTTTTTCTTTCCTTGTCTTCTCACATAAAATTACTCCCCTAATTGTACTTTCTATTTTTTGAATGGGGGCTCATCAATGACTTCAGTATCAGGTTCCTTTGTAAGATCCACTATTACATTTTCTTCTATTGCTTGTTCTGTGGCTTGTGGTTGGTTCATGGGAGGAGGGCTAGGAACTGAATATCCTTCATCACTATTTTCTTCATATTCTAATGAAGAGTGCCTCTTATGCCCTCTATCCTTATCTTCAATCATATCCTCAAGTTGTTTATATAATGTGTTGTAAGACTCTACCACCTTGTCTAGTCTTTGCAAGTATGGCACATCTAGGAAGTAACCCCCAAAAGGAATCCCTTTCCTCTTGACTTGTCATTCTAAATCCATCAATTCATTGAACATGTCTTCTCTTCTTGTAACCTCTTTGGCATCCAACATGTTTCTTATGAGATCCTCGTCCATACAATGCTTTGTTCTTTTGTATTCGGAATAGTTGGTGTCAGAAGCTTCTTTGCACTCATAATAAAGCCTTCTGTGTCAATGTACCTATATAGGGCTACATTCATCTTGTAATGACTTACCCAACTATTTACTGAATCAAAAGTTCTCTTACCAATTATAAAGTTGTAAACTTTGAATTGTCGGGTAGTAAAAGTACCTTTTTCTATGTGGAGCCAGGTGCTCCTTATCAATTAACATCAACTACCAGATGAATTCCATGACAACTACCCTTGGTGGCACATTAAATGGGAGAATATGTGAAGGGTGAGTGCAACCATAAACTCTTATCAAAGTAAAATTATTTTCATAATAAAAATCCCCCCAATTATGGTCTCTTGACCATTTGTCTAGAAATTGACAAGGCCTCAACAACTGTAGTACTTTAGTTGGAAATCTAGTCCTATTAACTCCTAAACACATGAGAATTGGATACACCATCTAATTTTGGAATACGTAGAATTCTTTCTCCCTTGTTGTATAGTTCCATACTTTCAACCAGAATCATATCGAGTTGCTCTGACCTTGGTGGAACCTTTTAGGTCTCAAATTATGCACATCCATGATAGGGAAATTATAGAACAAAATTAGATACATCAACAAAGAATAATGCATTAATTTAGGGACTTTCTCCTTGTTCTGAATATCCACAAACCCTTGATGCATTGCATCTATAACATACTAGATGTAATCATAGTCTGTGCTAACATGTAGACTTTGCATATCCATGACAATCATCAGAATATCTGAACCTATTCTCTTAGCACCCCCATCCACCCCTTATACTCTACACAATGCATAGGAAATGTACTTCATATAAAAATTGAGATCTTTTTAGAAGTATGGTGAAGTACATGGCATGGTTTCTATGTAATTCTTCATCCTCTTGGGCACATGACCCTGGATTAATCTGGACACAGAAAAGGATTCTCTAACATATTTGGCGTCTAATGCTTTCAACTTAATCTCTATTGAGCAAGGGTAGTATAGATTAAATGCCTTCATGAACGATGCCCTATCAAGGGTTACTAGGGCAGTTCCATCATCTCTCTTGATGGTTTTAGACAGGACATCATATCTACTTGCCAACTCAAGTATCAAATCCACATCTATAAACACATCTGGTACTACCAACTTAGCTAGCCAACAGGTCCATGGGTTTGAAATGGGAACATATTGATCACTATTATTGTAGAAGTAATTAAAAAGTGAATAACCAGAGGAACTGGGAGTTCTAGCATCTCTAATGAATGACATATCATCACAAAAGAAATCATCATTTACCTTTTTGTTTTGGCTGGAATTGGGCAATAGAGTCATAAATTCCACTGAGTAATTTATTTTCCCTTTCTGATCAACCTTGGCTTCCTTTTTTGCCCCACTAGTTGAAGCTCCACTCATAACCGATCTTCTCATCTTCTCAATTTTTTGAATTCCCTCTTAAACAACTCTATTTTTTTGAAAGATAAGCTTTTTGATTGCAATTTTCTCTAAAATTCACAACTCTTCTTTTTCGGGGATTTTTGAAAACTTGGTAATCTGAAAAGAAAATGGCAACGCTTACTTATTCATAGGAAATCAATGCACCATTTGATTCAAAATCATGAAAATTCCAGTTAGTCACTTCCACCATTACTCCTGCGTGCATTGAAATCAATTTTTTACCTAGGCATGGCATATGAGGTTGACAGGTGATCAATTTTGAATAAACCATTAAATTTTATTGGCTTCAAATTATTACAACTTAGCATACTTTAAAACACATTGTCATAACCCCTTTTTCTTCATTGGCTAGCCGTTAAACACCATGGCACGAAAGAAAACCTTACATCTTTACCCTACTCTTACTCCAGTTTCTTTGGCGACCACACAACTAACTTGTCTCTTTCTCACTGAGAGTTAACCTTAACTCATGTTTCTTTCTGAGACCTAATGCACACCATGAGATCTATTTCTTTATCAACGGTCAAGATCACTTGAAATTTTTGATGTCTTTATCTCAATTTACCCCTTTTTCCTTTAAGAGACTATACACGATTGCATGAAATCAAAGTCGCTAAAAGATTTGGGATTTTTTGAATTTACTTAGAGACTACACAACCATCAATAGATCAGACTTAATCTGACGGTCCACGTGAAATCTCCAATCCTTACTTAAAACCCTAATTTTTTATGAGACTTTGCGACCACAACTTATCTCTTTATCACCAAATATATTTCTTAACCTTGATTTTTCTCAGAGACTTCACAACTACCAAAGGATTTATGCATAACTTAAACATGTGTCTCAATCTTATGCTTTTTCTCTTGATCACTAGGAAATTTCTAACTTTTCAACTTCTTTCAGCGACTTAACACCAACCTTCTAATCTTTAGTCGATCTACGATCCAGATTCATTCATTTGAACTTCACAACTTCAACCTAACTTTGAATTAACTATGATTCCATTTAGAGACTTGGCGACTGAGTGAAACTGGAGTTGCTAAAATATTTCCTTAACTGTGGTTTCTTCAAGAGATTAAACGCATACCACAGGATCTTCTTTTAAATCAACCGCGAGCGTTTAATCTCATAATATTTATGTACTTTGGAAAATTCTTCTAAGACTTTGTGACCACCTTTAGATTTTCTTTCAATCAGACGGTCTGTGTTAAGTCTCGATACTTTTCACTCATCTCTTCTTTCATCCCATGATTAAACATTGTCCACTAGATTTTTTCTCTTTGAATTTGATGGTTGTTGCTAAGTCTCATGATCTTTAACTTAACCCTTGATATCTTATAAGATCTCACGACTAATGATATATGGTAACCATGTCTTAACTCTGGTGAACTTTGTGAGACTTTGCGACCAGAGGATTTCAATGTCGCAGAAAGATTTCTTAACTGTTCCATTTATATGGAGACTTCCCGACTACCATAGGATCAATTTGAAGATCAACTGTCAGCATTAAATCTCTCATTCTGATGAAGTATATTCTTTTGCTTTTGTGACTATGCGACCAAAACCTTGTGCTGAGTCTCGTAACAAATAGGAATATTCGGCAAGGCTTATGAGATCACGTGACTAACCTTTTAAAAATGAAATAGATCACATGGCATAAAAGACTTAAGTCACCTAATAAAGTAACTTCAAAATAGAACATATCCAAGAAAATTTAGGGTTTTTTGTATTTTTGAATAGGTTATGACCCTAGACTTAGGGTTTTCTCAATTTCTATCATTTTACAGCTTGGAGATGACAATTTGCAGGGAATTTTGGTAATGCACCAAACATCTTTTTGGCATTTTCAGGCAAGAATAACCACTGGGAAACAAAATTTTAAGGCAAGACCTCAAGACCGAAAATACAACCAATAGTGACTCTCTCTAAGGATGCTTGAACGCAAGTTCATAGCAAGAATAACATATCTCTGGGAAAGTAGACCACAACTGCACTAACCTATTGCTAAAAACAAACACACAACTAGGAAAGCAACACATGACAAAAGGAAACACACATGTACATAAGATACAACTACTGTGCATTGAAAAAGGATCAATTGAAGAAATTTTTTAGGAATTGTCCATGCACTAGCAACTCTTGTTCTTCATCATTCATATTCTTGAGGAGATATGAATCCTTTCCAAAGCTCTAAAAAATAACAAAAGGCCCTAACCACAATGATTCAAATTTATTATGTTTGCCTTTGTCTTCATCCCTGGCATTCCATTGCAACACCAAGTCATCAGGCTGGAATTTTCTTTCATTTTCCCTTTTGTCAAAAAGGTATTCTATCCTTTGTTTTAGTTTGATATTCTCACTTTGACTATCTCTCCTCACTTCATCCAATCTAACTAACTAAACCATTCTCTCTTGCATAGGTTCAGAAACCTCAATCTCTTCATCTTGGATGAATTTAAAAATTGGCAGTAAATTATTAACAGGCATTCTTGATTGAACACCATATACTAGTTCAAAAGGAGATTTTCCTGTGGCTTTCTTGACAGTGATTATATCTTCCCATAGGGAAAGTTTTAACTTTGCATGCCAGGCTCTCTTGTTATTCTCTAGGGTCTTCTTTAAAATTTGCAGAATACTCGTGTTACTTGATTCTTCTTTCCCATTGGCCTGTGGATGGTAAGGGGATGAGTAAGAAATGAAAATTCCCATATCAGAGTAGAAATCAATAAATTCCTCAGATCTAAAGCACATGGCATTGCCCATTACCAACTTGATTGGAACACCAAATCTAGTGATCACATTGTTCATAAAAAAATCAATGACAACTGTACTTGTAGCCTTTTTAGTCAGAATTGCCTCCACCCATTTGGTAAAATAGTCAGTCACCAGTAGAATTCAACTATGCCCCCCACTTGATTTCTTAGCAAATTCTTGAATAAAATTAATTCCTCACATGGTAAAAGGGGCTTCTACAACTATAGGATTCAATAATAAAGCTCCTGAAAACTTCCTCTTGTTGGAGAATCTCTGGCAGGGTTCACACTTCCTGACAAATGCATCAGTATCTTGAAATAGACAAGGCCAATAATATCATGTCCTTAAAATTTTGTGTGATGTTGATCTAACAGAGTAATGTCCACACATTCCAGCATGCATTTCTTTCAAAACCTCTTTAGATTGTCCTTTATCAAGGTAGAACAACAATATCCCATCCCTTTTTTTCCAATATAAATCACCATGCAATAAAACATACTTCTGAGCCTGTAACCTTAAGCTTCTCCTTTGGTTAACATTTAAATTTTCTGGTCAACTAGCATTTTTAAGAAAATATACAATGTTAGTATACAATGGCTGCATTTCAATACTTGTAACAACATTTTCACCGGTATTAACACTGTTTACACGAACTAAGTCCAAATTCTCTTTTGTCATTAATTTTTCCAATCCAGTCCTCTCACCAGCTTTGTGATATGAATTTCCTAATTAAATTTCTGAACTTTGTTTATCCACTTACACCTCTTTCTTGTTACCTCACTTTGGACAAAAATGTCTTTGACAACAGCATGAGGAACATATGCATTTACTTTTGCACATACAAGATAAGGCCTAAAAGCCTTAACTTCTTTAACCAACGCATAAGCCTATTTTTCCATCAACTGATAATTCAACTCAGCTGATTGTAAAGATTTGTTGAAAAATGCTATAGGATGTTCAAACCCTTCATCATCCTTCTACAATAGGACTGGAGAAATGGTATGAAAAGAAGCAAATGCGAATAAAGAAAAGGGTTTGGTATAGTCAGGAGACACTAGCACAGGGGCTTCTTGGATGGCTTGTTTTATCTTCTCAAAAACTGATTGTGACTCTTGATCCCATTCAAATTTCACATCCTTTTTCAATAGCTTGACTATGGGCTTGACTAGTTCTACAAAATTTGCAATAAATCTCCTGAAAAAATTCATTTTTCCCAAAAATTATTGTATACCTTTTCAATTTTTAGGAGCAAGCACTTTCTGAATAGCCTCAACTCTTTATGGATCTATTCATACTCCTTCCTTTGACACTATATGACCTAAACATTTTCCTTCAGTGATAGCAAAGTGGCATTTCTTTGGATTCAATGATACCCCATATTCTAATGCTTTAATCATGACCTTCTCCAAATGGTTATAATGATCTTTTCCTTTCTTTGAAAAGGTTGTCAAATCATCCTGGTAAACTACCATAAGAACATCTATGAGATCCTTAAAGGCTACATCCATGGCTCTCTGAAAAGTTGCACCAGCATTTTTTAGACCAAAAGGCATGCGAGCATACACATAAGTACCCCAAGGAGTGTTAAATGTTGTCTTGAATTGTTCAGAGTCCTTGACCAGCACTTGATTGTACCCTGAGAACCCATCCATCATAGAAAATAGATCACATCTTGTGACCTTGTGTAACATAGCCTCCATATTAGGTAGTCCATAGTTGTCTTTTAGTGAGGCTACATTCAGGTTTCTAAAGTCAACACATAACCTTATGTCCCCATTATTCTTTCTCACAGGGACCAAATTAGAAACCCATGATGAATGTATTATAGGTTGAATTATGCATGCATCCCTCAATTTCATTAATTTCATCTACATTTTAGTAGCCAATAGTGGGTTGATAGGTCTTTTTTTTTTCCTAAATGGTCTCACGTCTTCTTTAAGTGGGATATCATGCTGAAATGAATCTTTCCTATAGGCTTTCAAATCCTCATAAGACCACACAAAAATATGTTTATAGTTTTTTAGCAGCTTTTTCAGATTCAATCTCACATTCCTATCCAGCTTTTTACCAATATAGACCATTTGAGGAGATGTCTCAAATCCTAAATTTATTTCTTCCAAATCTCCTATCTTAGCATTGGATTTCTGGGATATATAATTATCATTTATACTAAAAATGCCCTCCAATTCAACTAATCCTTTAGGAATATGATTAGTAGCTAGCTGAATAACTTCTTGATCAAAAATATATTCCTTGCCATCCATAACTGCTACTAAATATTCACAGTCAATTTTTAAGACATCATATTGGTCTACACATTGGATAAATCGAAGGATGTCATCATCATCCTCAAACACTTGTCAGTTATGGATATTATCAGGGATTGCTAGTCTATTTTTAACTTCTACCATAGATATGCCAGCCAGGGTAACATCATTGTTTTTCAGGGCAATATTAGCAAGAAAGTTTGCCATTATGTTTTTTGATCTTTCTACGCAAAGAATGTTAAAAGAATCAAAGAATTCTAACCTATCCCAGACTGCATACTTGTACAATCTCAATCTATCATCCTTGGTAGCATATTGTGCCCTTATCTGAGATATGATCAATTGGGAATCTCCACGAATTTTCAAAAATTTGATTCCATGTTTAATGGCAATATCCATTCCCAAAATTAAAGCCTCATACTCGACTGTGTTATTATTAAAATGAAAGGCTAACATAATATAATATTTAAAAGTAATACCTGATGGGGAAATGAATAAGATTCCTACTCCTGACCCTTCCTTGGAGTATCCTCCATCAAAGTACATCTGCCACAGTCCATCTTATTGCAATAGAAACTCATCAACAATTGGATCAATATTTCTCAATTGTGGCTTGATCTCTTTCACAACAAAGTTTTCCATGTCAATATCTACACAACAATTTAATTGGTTAGGTGCAACCATCTCCACCATCATAGGTGAACGAGGCTCTCTATACAATTTGACCTCATTACCATTTATAGGAATCATTGCATAGGATATTATAACTGCATTCTTCCACCCACTGCTCATGCCCATTGTCTTGATAGGATCATACCATAATGGGGCTTGGTATCCACAACAACTATGTCCATTCTGTAAGTAGCTTCTGGGAAAGCGGCAATTTTCACTTCAATGTCTTTCAATTTTCCTATCACAGGAACTTCCCTATTATCCATTGCATAATAGGAACTTCCCTATTACCCATTGTAAATAATAAGAAACTATTTACCACCAAAGCGACATAAAATGGGTCAACAGACAATGGTTCTTGGGTAATTACATTGCCAATGCAGATATTGGAATTTTTTTTGCCTTTTTCTTTTGCTTTCATTTGTTCTTACTTTTCTTTGACAGATGAAATTTCCTTTTTATCATCATTTGGAGTCAAGGATATTTTTTCATGGTTTGACACAGAGACATCATCTATCCCTCTCAAAAGTGCTAAAGCAGCTTCTTTATGCTCTTTTATTTTTCAGCATCTCCATTAGTGGGACTGAAATTTTCATCTGAGTCCGAGGATGTTTCATGTCAAACAAGGGAAATTCAGAGGATACATCACCCATTTTTACCTTTCTTGACTTTATCATTAGCTATTTGCTCCTCTTTTGTTCCTTCTTTTTCCTTTTAATCAGAAGAAGGTTTCGCTTGTCTTGTAGACTTGTTATCTTTGCTTTCCTTGACAACAGAATCTACATCACCTTGAGGGGAATATTTTCTGATATATGTAGGGGCAGGTTTACCATGAGTAGGCTCCACTCTCCTATTTATCAAATTGTATGCATCTCTGGCTTGATTGATGGATGTCATGCCCAAATTTTGCATTTGAAAATGCAACAATTTTTTTTTTAAACATTAATAAAGTCTCGAAGAAAACTACTGGGAGGTTAACCCACTAATACGTTTGTGGTCGATTTGCGACGGCTATGTGTCTCAATTGTGACAGCAATGTGTCACAATTGCGATAGAAATAGACGTCGCTATTTTTTAGTCACAAAATACGACGTCTTTTCATATCCGTCGCAATTGCGACTCCAAACTGTCGCTATGTAGCCCTATCAACCCCGACATTTGGGGCGTCGCCAATATAGGAAATACGTCATAATTATATGGGTACCCGTCGCAATTGCGACGGAAACCGAGTAATTTTGACGGTTTTTAGGCGTCGCCAGTACAGCTCGCCCGTCATAATTCTTGGGTTAACGCCGCAATTGCGACGAACACCCAAGAAACTGCGACGGCTTTCGGGCATCGCTAGTACAACGACCCCGTCGTAATTCTGGCGAGTAATGTCGCAATTGCGATAATGTCAAGATAGAATTTTAAAAAAAATTGCTTGTTAGATAATTATTTACGAATAATAATGTTGTATTCACGAATTTCTGGATAAAACACTTTTGAAAGCAACTGAATGAATCCCTGTAATAGCAAAGCACATTGTTAGGTTTCCAATCCATTATCATTATGAATAAGAATCTCTGTGCTTTAGCCTCGAGATTGGAAACCTAACCATCTTCGAGCATAAATAATCTATGGTTACACATATAATGATTGCTTTGTGTTGTTCTCCAATAAATGAAAGGGTGGTGCCAGATGTTCACACCAAAGAGAAACTGGTAAGTATATAAAGGTGTACCCATAGATTTCTAGCAGTAGAATCAGTACAGAGGTACACCAGTGACCAAATCATGAGAAGCTGACACCAAAGAGAAAATGTTAAG
>JAGRRI010045340.1:0-12627 GCA_018584345.1 Thuja plicata
TGATGGTGGAGATGGTTGCACCTAACCAATTAAATTGTTGTGTAGATATTGACATGGAAAACTTTGTTGTGAAAGAGATCAAGCCACAATTGAGAAATATTGATCCAATTGTTGATGAGTTTCTATTGCAATAAGATGGACTGTGGCAGATGTACTTTGATGGAGGATACTCCAAGGAAGGGTCAGGAGTAGGAATCTTATTCATTTCCCCATCAGGTATTACTTTTAAATATTATATTATGTTAGCCTTTCATTTTAATAATAACACAGTCGAGTATGAGGCTTTAATTTTGGGAATGGATATTGCCATTAAACATGGAATCAAATTTTTGAAAATTCGTGGAGATTCCCAATTGATCATATCTCAGATAAGGGCACAATATGCTACCAAGGATGATAGATTGAGATTGTACAAGTATGCAGTCTGGGATAGGTTAGAATTCTTTGATTCTTTTAACATTCTTTGCGTAGAAAGATCAAAAAACATAATGGCAAACTTTCTTGCTAATATTGCCCTGAAAAACAATGATGTTACCCTGGCTGGCATATCTATGGTAGAAGTTAAAAATAGACTAGCAATCCCTGATAATATCCATAACTGACAAGTGTTTGAGGATGATGATGACATCCTTCGATTTATCCAATGTGTAGACCAATATGATGTCTTAAAAATTGACTGTGAATATTTAGTAGCAGTTATGGATGGCAAGGAATATATTTTTGATCAAGAAGTTATTCAGCTAGCTACTAATCATATTCCTAAAGGATTAGTTGAATTGGAGGGCATTTTTAGTATAAATGATAATTATATATCCCAGAAATCCAATGCTAAGATAGGAGATTTGGAAGAAATAAATTTAGGATTTGAGACATCTCCTCAAATGGTCTATATTGGTAAAAAGCTGGATAGGAATGTGAGATTGAATCTGAAAAAGCTGCTAAAAAACTATAAACATATTTTTGTGTGGTCTTATGAGGATTTGAAAGCCTATAGGAAAGATTCATTTCAGCATGATATCCCACTTAAAGAAGACGTGAGACCATTTAGGAAAAAAAAAAGACCTATCAACCCACTATTGGCTACTAAAATGTAGATGAAATTAATGAAATTGAGGGATGCATGCATAATTCAACCTATAATACATTCATCATGGGTTTCTAATTTGGTCCCTGTGAGAAAGAATAATGGGGACATAAGGTTATGTGTTGACTTTAGAAACCTGAATGTAGCCTCACTAAAAGACAACTATGGACTACCTAATATGGAGGCTATGTTACACAAGGTCACAAGATGTGATCTATTTTCTATGATGGATGGGTTCTCAGGGTACAATCAAGTGCTGGTCAAGGACTCTGAACAATTCAAGACAACATTTAACACTCCTTGGGGTACTTATGTGTATGCTCGCATGCCTTTTGGTCTAAAAAATGCTGGTGCAACTTTTCAGAGAGCCATGGATGTAGCCTTTAAGGATCTCATAGATGTTCTTATGGTAGTTTACCAGGATGATTTGACAACCTTTTCAAAGAAAGGAAAAGATCATTATAACCATTTGGAGAAGGTCATGATTAAAGCATTAGAATATGGGGTATCATTGAATCCAAAGAAATGCCACTTTGCTATCACTGAAGGAAAATGTTTAGGTCATATAGTGTCAAAGGAAGGAGTATGAATAGATCCATAAAGAGTTGAGGCTATTCAGAAAGTGCTTGCTCCTAAAAATTGAAAAGGTATACAATAATTTTTGGGAAAAATGAATTTTTTCAGGAGATTTATTGCAAATTTTGTAGAACTAGTCAAGCCCATAGTCAAGCTATTGAAAAAGGATGTGAAATTTGAATGGGATCAAGAGTCACAATCAGTTTTTGAGAAGATAAAACAAGCCATCCAAGAAGCCCCTGTGCTAGTGTCTCCTGACTATACCAAACCCTTTTCTTTATTCGCATTTGCTTCTTTTCATACCATTTCTCCAGTCCTATTGTAGAAGGATGATGAAGGGTTTGAACATCCTATAGCATTTTTCAACAAATCTTTACAATCAGCTGAGTTGAATTATCAGTTGATGGAAAAATAGGCTTATGCGTTGGTTAAAGAAGTTAAGGCTTTTAGGCCTTATCTTGTATGTGCAAAAGTAAATGCATATGTTCCTCATGCTGTTGTCAAAGACATTTTTGTCCAAAGTGAGGTAACAAGAAAGAGGTGTAAGTGGATAAACAAAGTTCAGAAATTTAATTAGGAAATTCATATCACAAAGCTGGTGAGAGGACTGGATTGGAAAAATTAATGACAAAAGAGAATTTGGACTTAGTTCGTGTAAACAGTGTTAATACCGGTGAAAATGTTGTTACAAGTATTGAAATGCAGCCATTGTATACTAACATTGTATATTTTCTTAAAAATGCTAGTTGACCAGAAAATTTAAATGTTAACCAAAGGAGAAGCTTAAGGTTACAGGCTCAGAAGTATGTTTTATTGCATGGTGATTTATATTGGAAAAAAAGGGATGGGATATTGTTGTTCTACCTTGATAAAGGACAATCTAAAGAGGTTTTGAAAGAAATGCATGCTGGAATGTGTGGACATTACTCTGTTAGATCAACATCACACAAAATTTTAAGGACATGATATTATTGGCCTTGTCTATTTCAAGATACTGATGCATTTGTCAGGAAGTGTGAACCCTGCCAGAGATTCTCCAACAAGAGGAAGTTTTCAGGAGCTTTATTATTGAATCCTATAGTTGTAGAAGCCCCTTTTACCATGTGAGGAATTAATTTTATTCAAGAATTTGCTAAGAAATCAAGTGGGGGGCATAGTTGAATTCTACTGGTGACTGACTATTTTACCAAATGGGTGGAGGCAATTCTGACTAAAAAGGCTACAAGTACAGTTGTCATTGATTTTTTTATGAACAATGTGATCACTAGATTTGGTGTTCCAATCAAGTTGGTAATGGGCAATGCCATGTGCTTTAGATCTGAGGAATTTATTGATTTCTACTCTGATATGGGAATTTTCATTTCTTACTCATCCCCTTACCATCCACAGGCCAATGGGAAAGAAGAATCAAGTAACACGAGTATTCTGCAAATTTTAAAGAAGACCCTAGAGAATAACAAGAGAGCCTGGCATGCAAAGTTAAAACTTTCCCTATGGGAAGATATAATCACTGTCAAGAAAGCCACAGGAAAATCTCCTTTTGAACTAGTATATGGTGTTCAATCAAGAATGCCTGTTAATAATTTACTGCCAATTTTTAAATTCATCCAAGATGAAGAGATTGAGGTTTCTGAACCTATGCAAGAGAGAATGGTTTAGTTAGTTAGATTGGATGAAGTGAGGAGAGATAGTCAAAGTGAGAATATCAAACTAAAACAAAGGATAGAATACCTTTTTGACAAAAGGGAAAATGAAAGAAAATTCCAGCCTGATGACTTGGTGTTGCAATGGAATGCCAGGGATGAAGACAAAGGCAAACATAATAAATTTGAATCATTGTGGTTAGGGCCTTTTGTTATTTTTTAGAGCTTTGGAAAGGATTCATATCTCCTCAAGAATATGAATGATGAAGAACAAGAGTTGCTAGTGCATGGACAATTCCTAAAAAATTTCTTCAATTGATCCTTTTTCAATGCACAGTAGTTGTATCTTATGTACATGTGTGTTTCCTTTTGTCATGTGTTGCTTTCCTAGTTGTGTGTTTGTTTTTAGCAATAGGTTAGTGCAGTTGTGGTCTACTTTCCCAGAGATATGTTATTCTTGCTATGAACTTGCGTTCAAGCATCCTTAGAGAGAGTCACTATTGGTTGTATTTTCGGTCTTGAGGTCTTGCCTTAAAATTTTGTTTCCCAGTGGTTATTCTTGCCTGAAAATGCCAAAAAGATGTTTGGTGCATTACCAAAATTCCCTGCAAATTGTCATCTCCAAGCTGTAAAATGATAGAAATTGAGAAAACCCTAAGTCTAGGGTCATAACCTATTCAAAAATACAAAAAACCCTAAATTTTCTTGGATATGTTCTATTTTGAAGTTACTTTATTAGGTGACTTAAGTCTTTTATGCCATGTGATCTATTTCATTTTTAAAAGGTTAGTCACGTGATCTCATAAGCCTTGCCGAATATTCCTATTTGTTACGAGACTCAGCACAAGGTTTTGGTCGCATAGTCACAAAAGCAAAAGAATATACTTCATCAGAATGAGAGATTTAATGCTGACAGTTGATCTTCAAATTGATCCTATGGTAGTCGGGAAGTCTCCATATAAATGGAACAGTTAAGAAATCTTTCTGCGACATTGAAATCCTCTGGTCGCAAAGTCTCACAAAGTTCACCAGAGTTAAGACATGGTTACCATATATCATTAGTCGTGAGATCTTATAAGATATCAAGGGTTAAGTTAAAGATCATGAGACTTAGCAACAACCATCAAATTCAAAGAGAAAAAATCTAGTGGACAATGTTTAATCATGGGATGAAAGAAGAGATGAGTGAAAAGTATCGAGACTTAACACAGACCGTCTGATTGAAAGAAAATCTAAAGGTGGTCACAAAGTCTTAGAAGAATTTTCCAAAGTACATAAATATTATGAGATTAAACGCTCGCGGTTGATTTAAAAGAAGATCCTGTGGTATGCGTTTAATCTCTTGAAGAAACCACAGTTAAGGAAATATTTTAGCAACTCCAGTTTCACTCAGTCGCCAAGTCTCTAAATGGAATCATAGTTAATTCAAAGTTAGGTTGAAGTTGTGAAGTTCAAATGAATGAATCTGGATCGTAGATCGACTAAAGATTAGAAGGTTGGTGTTAAGTCGCTGAAAGAAGTTGAAAAGTTAGAAATTTCCTAGTGATCAAGAGAAAAAGCATAAGATTGAGACACATGTTTAAGTTATGCATAAATCCTTTGGTAGTTGTGAAGTCTCTGAGAAAAATCAAGGTTAAGAAATATATTTGGTGATAAAGAGATAAGTTGTGGTCGCAAAGTCTCATAAAAAATTAGGGTTTTAAGTAAGGATTGGAGATTTCACGTGGACCGTCAGATTAAGTCTGATCTATTGATGGTTGTGTAGTCTCTAAGTAAATTCAAAAAATCCCAAATCTTTTAGCGACTTTGATTTCATGCAATCGTGTATAGTCTCTTAAAGGAAAAAGGGGTAAATTGAGATAAAGACATCAAAAATTTCAAGTGATCTTGACCGTTGATAAAGAAATAGATCTCATGGTGTGCATTAGGTCTCAGAAAGAAACATGAGTTAAGGTTAACTCTCAGTGAGAAAGAGACAAGTTAGTTGTGTGGTCGCCAAAGAAACTGGAGTAAGAGTAGGGTAAAGATGTAAGGTTTTCTTTCGTGCCATGGTGTTTAACGGCTAGCCAATGAAGAAAAAGGGGTTATGACAATGTGTTTTAAAGTATGCTAAGTTGTAATAATTTGAAGCCAATAAAATTTAATGGTTTATTCAAAATTGATCACCTGTCAACCTCATATGCCATGCCTAGGTAAAAAATTGATTTCAATGCACGCAGGAGTAATGGTGGAAGTGACTAACTGGAATTTTCATGATTTTGAATCAAATGGTGCATTGATTTCCTATGAATAAGTAAGCGTTGCCATTTTCTTTTCAGATTACCAAGTTTTCAAAAATCCCCGAAAAAGAAGAGTTGTGAATTTTAGAGAAAATTGCAATCAAAAAGCTTATCTTTCAAAAAAATAGAGTTGTTTAAGAGGGAATTCAAAAAATTGAGAAGATGAGAAGATCGGTTATGAGTGGAGCTTCAACTAGTGGGGCAAAAAAGGAAGCCAAGGTTGATCAGAAAGGGAAAATAAATTACTCAGTGGAATTTATGACTCTATTGCCCAATTCCAGCCAAAACAAAAAGGTAAATGATGATTTCTTTTGTGATGATATGTCATTCATTAGAGATGCTAGAACTCCCAGTTCCTCTGGTTATTCACTTTTTAATTACTTCTACAATAATAGTGATCAATATGTTCCCATTTCAAACCCATGGACCTGTTGGCTAGCTAAGTTGGTAGTACCAGATGTGTTTATAGATGTGGATTTGATACTTGAGTTGGCAAGTAGATATGATGTCCTGTCTAAAACCATCAAGAGAGATGATGGAACTGCCCTAGTAACCCTTGATAGGGCATCGTTCATGAAGGCATTTAATCTATACTACCCTTGCTCAATAGAGATTAAGTTGAAAGCATTAGACGCCAAATATGTTAGAGAATCCTTTTCTGTGTCCAGATTAATCCAGGGTCATGTGCCCAAGAGGATGAAGAATTACATAGAAACCATGCCATGTACTTCACCATACTTCTAAAAAGATCTCAATTTTTATATGAAGTACATTTCCTATGCATTGTGTAGAGTATAAGGGGTGGATGGGGGTGCTAAGAGAATAGGTTCAGATATTCTGATGATTGTCATGGATATGCAAAGTCTACATGTTAGCACAGACTATGATTACATCTAGTATGTTATAGATGCAATGCATCAAGGGTTTGTGGATATTCAGAACAAGGAGAAAGTCCCTAAATTAATGCATTATTCTTTGTTGATGTATCTAATTTTGTTCTATAATTTCCCTATCATGGATGTGCATAATTTGAGACCTAAAAGGTTCCACCAAGGTCAGAGCAACTCGATATGATTCTGGTTGAAAGTATGGAACTATACAACAAGGGAGAAAGAATTCTACGTATTCCAAAATTAGATGGTGTATCCAATTCTCATGTGTTTAGGAGTTAATAGGACTAGATTTCCAACTAAAGTACTACAGTTGTTGAGGCCTTGTCAATTTCTAGACAAATGGTCAAGAGACCATAATTGGGGGGATTTTTATTATGAAAATAATTTTACTTTGATAAGAGTTTATGGTTGCACTCACCCTTCACATATTCTCCCATTTAATGTGCCACCAAGGGTAGTTGTCATGGAATTCATCTGGTAGTTGATGTTAATTGATAAGGAGCACCTGGCTCCACATAGAAAAAGGTACTTTTACTACCCGACAATTCAAAGTTTACAACTTTATAATTGGTAAGAGAACTTTTGATTCAGTAAATAGTTGGGTAAGTCATTACAAGATGAATGTAGCCCTATATAGGTACATTGACACAGAAGGCTTTATTATGAGTGCAAAGAAGCTTCTGACACCAACTATTCCGAATACAAAAGAACAAAGCATTGTATGGACGAGGATCTCATAAGAAACATGTTGGATGCCAAAGAGGTTACAAGAAGAGAAGACATGTTCAATGAATTGATGGATTTAGAATGACAAGTCAAGAGGAAAGGGATTCCTTTTGGGGGTTACTTCCTAGATGTGCCATACTTGCAAAGACTAGACAAGGTGGTAGAGTCTTACAACACATTATATAAACAACTTGAGGATATGATTGAAGATAAGGATAGAGGGCATAAGAGGCACTCTTCATTAGAATATGAAGAAAATAGTGATGAAGGATATTCAGTTCCTAGCCCTCCTCCCATGAACCAACCACAAGCCACAGAACAAGCAATAGAAGAAAATGTAATAGTGGATCTTACAAAGGAACCTGATACTGAAGTCATTGATGAGCCCCCATTCAAAAAATAGAAAGTACAATTAGGGGAGTAATTTTATGTGAGAAGACAAGGAAAGAAAAAAGATCAAATAGGTGCTCTGATCACTGGTGATAGAACCTATGATCATTAGCTAAGGAATAATATTATAGAAGGGAAAAAGGTCCAAAAAGATGATGAAGATGAGATTGAATTACCTCTTAAATTATGCCAAGATGAAATATTGTTGCATCAGGAGAAATTCTTAAGTGATGATGACTTAATAAAAATAGAGGAGTTTAAAAACTTCCTGATTTGGAACAAACAACAACAGGTTGCATCACAACTACAAATTACTAAAGGTAATCCACCAACCAATGAAGCCTTGCAAGCCCTATAGGATTATGATCCAGAAACAAAAGATATGACACCTAAAGAGGCTAGAAAATTGGTTAAGGTTGTGGTGTGTTACTAGTACCAGGCTGGGATCTTGCATCAGCCTTTATTATTGATCAAATAAAAAGGCAACCTTATGTTAATTTGTCATCGGAGACTCAGATTGGTGATATGATTAGAGGATTTGGATACAGTTCAAAATCCAAATCTTTAGCAATGTGGAGCTTAGCTCCAAAAAATCAGAAACCTTCTCTGATTAACATACAGGAGAAAATGGATGGTGATAAGATTATCTGGTCCATTTCTAATACAGGAGATTTGGAGATATCTCAGGTTCTTACTCATTTTTCCCATTTGAATCAGGCTAAAGCTGAACAAATGTCCCTGAGATTTGAAAACATTGTTTAATGAATCAAGTGCTATAGAAAAGGTTAGGGAGTTAGGCCAAATAAAGATTAATGCATTAGAAAAGGTTGTGGCCGAGTTGACTTAGAAGCTACAAGAAATGCCTTAGGTAGTTCATGCTTCATCCAAATAGGTTGTAGATGTAGAAGCTCAAACTCAGGAAGTAGGGGATGTTGTAGAAACAGAGCAAGCGACCACAAAGAATGATAAGGTTTTTTTGGAAGCCCTGATGCAAATCTTACAACACAAGATCAGTGTCCTGAAGGACAAAGTTGACTTATTACATAATGCATACAGAAAGTTACCTGGCCTACAAGTGGAGGTAAATAATTACATGTCAACTTTAAATCCTTATTTTACAACATGGTCAGTAAGGACTCAAATTTTTGAAAGGTTGGAATCTTTGCAGCCACTTAGGGCACACCTCCCAAAAATTGTGTGCCAAGTGGGAGAAGAAATAGATCAGATTAGTGTTACCTTGTCTTTCTTTAAAGGGAAGGAAAATCATATAGAAGCCATAATTAATATGTTTAGCCCAGAATATAACAAGTTTATTCCTCCAATAAAGGGATATGATGATCAAATCAAGCCAATAGAAATATGGAAAGCTATTGCCTAATAGAGAGGCATTTATTTCAGGCGATGGCGCCTTGGACATGGAGAAGTTCAACAAGATTTTGGATGAGGCCTTCAAACATGAAATAGACTTTAACAAGTTTGTAACAGATGTCAAGATGATAACAAATGCCAGATGGGAATGAAAAAAGGCACAACTTCAAAGCACTCAAAGTTTTAACTTGCCTACAGAGGAAGAAATAGCAGCATGGGATATTCTTACAAAGCCAAAGAAAAAGAAGCCTGTGATAGATGAACTTGATATCATGGATGAAGAATAGAAGGACATTTGGAACCTAATCTCTGAGCACATGGAGGATAATTATCACAAAGACAAGTTTAATTTATCCTGAAATGGTGGTCACCAGATCTCGTTACAACTACATGAAGTTATCCAGAATATCAACAGACAACGGTGCCAGCTATTAAAGATTGAAGATCAGATTTGATTGTCAACAATTTTTTCTTTCCTACCGTTCAGAGGTCTAACTATAACTTATGTCTTCTAGTAACAGTTAGGGATAGCTTATCCATCCAAAGCTTGTTGCATCCTTGATTCTTAAGGATTCCAAGATGGCTAATGCTCCCTATATATAGCAAGTAGAAAGACATTGTAAAGGATGGTAAAATCAAAAACTATGAGGCTATTTGAATGTATTGAATCAAAAGACTATTAATAAAATACAATGTAATTTCCTGTTTCAGATCTCTAATGTCTTTTTGCATTTATATTTCAACTCTTGTATGTTTAATTTATAAGACACTTTAAATGTAGCAGTTATAAGGTAACTATGTTATTATTTGTGAGTTTCTTTCACGGAGAGTTTAAACCTTGCAAACAGTTCTAGAGGGTTAGGGTTTTGTGTAATAATTTGATACAGAGGTGTGAGAATGAGTGGATAGTTTGTAAGGCATTCTATCTGGGATTTAATTTGTTTTCTAATTAATTGTTTTCTTTGTGAATGTATGTTCTATTATGACTCTTTGCCCAGGATTAGGCACTAGTCAAGTGCTTGACAAGTAGTTCTTATCATCAATCAATTATAAACAAAATCTTTTATTTCTGTTATTAAGAATATATATGTCTAGTTAATTGTATTGAGAAATAAAATTCATTATGGCGATTCCTTGAAGAGAGAATTAATAGGTTATCCTTCCTAAGTTTAGTACTAAAAAAAGAAGGTTGAATGTCCTTATTACACTGATTATAGCTCTTGTTAGGTTCATGGTTTGGCTTATTAAGCTCTGCATAAGGTTGTGTCATCAACTATTGTAGTTTAAGACAAGAGTGAATCAGTTTTTCCATTGTTAGATTTACTGAGAATCAGTAATATGTGAAAGGTGTATACGCCTAGGTTTTTGGAGCTCAAAGTGTAGAAGGATTACATCCTTGTTAATTAGCATTTTCCCTGTATGAATCTGGAATTGGGAATCTGAGAGTCAAGATTGATAAGCTATATAGTGATTCAACAAGAAAAAGTGCTAACACCTTGTTTCTCCTAAGTTCAACTTATTCATAGAAGGATTACGTCTTCATTAACATCTCCTTTTTCAATCAACTATGAGGAATAAACAATTTTCCTTATATTCAATTATGACTTAGGGAACAAAAAAAAAACAACCAAGCTTATCACCCAAGTACCTGCAACCAATAATTGACAAAAACAATCAGCAAGATTCTTAACATCCTGACAAGGTTCAAATTGTTTTCTAAACAAACTTCTAAATGATTTGGTTTGGAGTGATATAAATAAATTCCACTAAGTTTTATTGACAAAAATAGGAAAATTATTTATCCATTTTCATAATTTTCCCCTTTGTTCATCAATGTTTCAGACGCATCTATGTTTTCAAATCAATCGGGTTTTAGAGATTTGTATAACCAAAAATGATACATACAACTAGTCGGGTGGAACTATTGCTTCTCAAGAGACTGCTAATAAATTAACAGTGTGACTAAATAATTAAAAACATTCCAACATCACAACATAATCTTACTACACAGCACTCGTTGGCTACAATCCAACATATCATTCAACAAAAGAAAACACTCTTACTAATCACAAAAATATTAGACAACATCTTCCAATCAAACAACAATTTTTCCAAACTCCCATACTCCTCCCAAATGATCCCCTTATCTAATCTCAGAAGGGACAGTTCCGAGGGATGCAATATTGTGCAAGGGATTCTAAGGACATAGCACAGGAACTAACATCATGGCGCGGGATAAAACAAAGAATAGGGAGATTATAACATGCAAGACCAATAAACATAGGTCCTAAAAAAATATGCATAGCGTGGAAAGAAGAAAATAAACTAACAAAGAAAAAATTAGCTACCATATATGTAGGAAAACATATAAAGTATTCCAAAGCTCATAGTTTTGAAAACGTTTCTAACAGTTTGCTACAACTCTTTCAGTCATCGGTTCAATAGTAAAAGATGGATTGTAAATAAAATAGGGAAACATAAGCATAAGTTTAGAACCTGGTAGTTTCCCATCTCTGCTAGCGTATCGTACTTCCCTCACTCTTGTGATTCTCTTTCTACATCTCCTCCTGCATTTTTCATCCTTTTCATCCCTGCGACCTTTCTTAACTCTCTTCCTGCGGTTTCCCTTCTCGACCTCATCTATTTGAGCCATCCTCACGTGTCGTGGCACCCCATGCCTTCCTCTGCGGTCTTTGTAGAATGCTTCTGAATGAGAGTTTGAGGGAGATTCATGTAGAAACTAAAGAGCAGAAATCAAAATGAGATGAGATAAAAAACAATATACAAGATCAAATAAATGAGAATACTAAACAGAACAGAGGATACTCTGTTTTATGACAACAAAAAACTTACATTTATTGCAGCATGCTTCTTGTATATAAATTACATTTCAGCAATAGCTTTATTCAAACTTAACAAATATAAACTAACGCTATCTTCTAGTTAACAATCTACGGTGGAATCTGCCAATACTGAGTGCTTGTAAAAACAACATTAATTCCTTATTTTAAAGTAGTCTAAAAAAGAACTAATAATTTGTTGGAGGCAAGGCTAAAATAGAACTAATAGTTTGCTAAAGGCGATGATATCAACATTATTATCCTTCATACTCCCCCTTGATGCTGAGAGGACTCACAATTTGATCTCTGAGAGCCACAAATTGATCTTTTGTAATAGCCTTCATGAAGATATCTGCAATTTGATCCTTTGTGTTAACATACTTCAATTCAACTGCTTTCTTCTGTACCAAATCTCTGATGAAGTGTTGTTTCAAATCAAAGTGTTTGGTCCTGCTATGATGAACCGGGTTCTTGGCCAATTTAATAGCACTTATGTTGTCACAAAAAATTATAGTAGGCTGAACTTGTACCTCTCTAATTTATTCAAGAAGCTTTCTAAGCCATAAAGCTTGTGTGCCAACTAAAGTGACCGCAACATATTCGGCTTCAGTAGAAGAGAGAGCAACCATAATTTGCTTCTTTGAACTCCATGTGATTAAAATAGAGCCCAAAGAAAAACAATTACCAGATGTAGATTTCCAGTCATCCAAACTACCTCCCCAATCGGAATCACTAAAGCCAACAAGCTCAAATTTTTTAGAAGAATAGTGAATTCCAAAATCGAGAGTGTTTTTCACATACCTCAAAATTCTCTTGGCTGCCTTCATA
>JAGRRI010045347.1:0-11110 GCA_018584345.1 Thuja plicata
CTGGCTGAGATGAACCTTTGGTTGTAGTTGGGAGTATCACTGAAGAAGTTGTTGCAATGTTTGAAGTATCTTTTGTTGGGGTCCTTTGAGTAGGAGGCTTCCTTTCTGACCTCTTCCTTCTTCCTATAGTCCATTCAACCCATTGCTTCATCCTTTTGTAAATGCCAATCATTAGAGTCTACAAGTCATTGATGGCTTGATCTAGCATGGGCTCAGAACTTATAGGAGTGAGCTTTATCTTCTCTAGATATGTATTGTCATACATGTGATTGCCATCATCTTCTAACCCCTCCACTGCTATGTTAACTTTGAACTTTTTGATTAGTTAACCTGGTGTAGAATCTCTCTCTACTCTCTAGATCATCTCTGCAATTGGCATAATAGTCTTTGATATCGTCTACATGATGGATATCTTAGCTCATTTGCAGGTAGTCACAAGCATAATTAACAGGATCATATTGTGGCCTCAGAACATCATAGGTTTCTAATGAAAACCTCTTTGAGAATGTCTTTAGAACATTCTTCGCCTCATATAAGAATGCACAACTGTAAGCTCTAATAGACATGGGGAAGTCATAGCCTTTCTTCTTGGCATCAGCACAGATCAAATTCACTTTAAGTTCTTGTCTCATCACCTCCACCAGCATGATCATATCAGTAGGATATCTGGGCAGCTTCAAAGGGAATTCATTGAATCCTGTAAGATGAATGTATGAGAAATCCCCAAATTGAATGAAATAACATCCAAACTGGCTGATAAAATCCATGGCCTCGGGAGAGAATCTCCTTTCTGGGTAACCTTGTATCTCCCTGCACAATCTCATTGTAAATGCATCATTAACTCAGAGATATTTAGCATAACTGTTGTGTAATTGCAAAGAGGGGAAAAATTTGTAGCTCTTAACATCATCAGGAAATTCCTCTAATCTAGGGAGTCCTGGCCAAATTTGGATCATGGCCAATATATACATTAAAACTGAAGACATATAGAATTCATTTTGATGTTTATCTCTATCTAGGGCATTGGCCAGATTTTCACTTACCATAAATTCCCAATTAATAAAATGGTGCTGAGAACATATCACCTGTACCAAGAAGAAATGATGATCTACAAAATTGAGCGCCTCACTCTCACCTCTTATCCTATGGAGTAGCACCAGGATGTCTATGATTTCCGGCTTCAGGTTAGTGCCATATAGTGTTTTGGGTAGCTTACCTTTGGCGCTTCTAGGCTCTTGAAACCATGCCTTCATTATCTCCTTCTTCCAAACTAACTTCTTTTCTATATATTCAGTCACCACCCAACTGTATGTCATTTCTGAATACTCATCTTGCTTTAGGATGCAAATTGAGTTATGAACCGATTCTCTATCGATAAAGAGAAACACCGTATCATTAGGCAAGAGGATTTACTTGGTATCTGAGTTGTATCGAGCTATACATTCCCAGATCAATTAAGGGGCTTGAATGACTATAGGAAAACCACTGGCTTTGACTAATCCACTCTCCTTCAGTTTCTTGGTGATGGGATGCATCTGGTCTGCTTTTAGCCTGTTCTGAAAGTTCTCCATATCAAAGAACTTCAGAGATGTATCTGAGATCTTATACCAGTCGGAGGTGATGTTGTTCATTCTGTTGAATCCCATAAATCTGGAAGCCATGCTTTGAATGATTTGATTTGGGAATTAAGAATATCTCTAAGGAATGCAGGGGTAAAGAATAATCAATATTAGAGGCTTTGAATTCAAACAATTTGTCAAACAAATGGTAGCTCTTATTTTCAACCTTCAACTGATTTTATAACTTTGAATTCTTACCATTTAACGGCCGACTTCCTGCACCACACAAATGAAAATACCCAAGCATTAATGGAAAAGTTTGTTATGAAGTAAAATGGCTTTATTTGGATTAATTACTTTTCTCTTACGAGCCATTGAGAAATGTCTTTTCACTTTAGTAACCATAACAGTAACTTTTCTGAGGTAGTGAAAAATTCCTTTTCCACTTCTCCTTTGGGCGGAGAAATTCTTTTGGAGTGCTTTCTATTTGAAAATCTGTCGAAAGAGAATTTTAGCCTATTGAGATGCTAAAATGATATTTGTTGATTTCAATAGCTTTCTTCATGCCTTGGGTCACTTATGAGATTGATTTCCCTTTGAAAATCCTTTATTTTAATGGTTTGGTGGAAAACATATCCCGCAGGTCAAAACCCGCATGTTGGAGTAGTGGAGAAGCCATTTTCCGCTTCTCTGCCAGCAAGCTTACATCTTAGATTTCTCTTAATTTAATCATTCCTTTCGGCCTTCAGAGATGTATACTAAATGCAATAGTCTTTCTATGCCCAAATCATCCACTTTAAAACTATACTGACTGTTGAGACATGATGGGATAGTCATCTACAGAAAATGCACCCTGCTAGTGATTTTTCGCCAGTTGAGAAGCCCGAACCTAATTTTCTGCCATTGGAGAAAAATGAAGTATTCAAGATATATATTTCAGAACCACAAAAGATAAATGTTAGAGATCTCCAAAATGTGACCTTTATCAGATTTGGGATCTTAAACCTATCTAATTAAGCACGACTTCAGATACAAATTCCCTCGGCTTGCAAAGGAGAAGTGAAATTGGGAAAATCTGATAAAGGCCTTCTAACCTAAGGGGAAATCTAGACTTAGACTCTTGAAATTCACAACACTTTTAAGATCACTTCTACATACTAAACATCCACTTTTGTCTAAAGTTATGCAAACCAAAAGTGGGGCAATAGTTGGCTCTATCTGGGGAATTAGACATTCACATGTCCAAGCAAGGAACTCTAATCTCTGGTTTCACAAAGCTCAAATAAAGGCGGCTCACAACAAAACTAAAGCAAGACACGGAAAGGGAAGCAGAAAGGAAGCCTAACTAGGAAAACAAAAATAGGAACTAAACGTAACTATTGTACAATATAGGTGTTACCTATTTTAAATTCAGATCTGATAGAGCTTCAAATCCTGACCATTATATGTCAGGGGTAGTATTTCACCATCTGGATATGTCATTTTAAAATAATTCTTCTCAAATGCCTAATGGATCTTAAAAGGTCCTTTCTATAATGTTTCAAATTTTTTGTGCATGCCTTTGGGTGCCCTGCGCTTGTCCCATAACAACACCATGTCTCCCTCCATAAATTTTTGGGGTCTTCTCTTTTTGTCAAACAAGTTCTTCACATGCATTTGGTGTCGTGTGATGTGATCAACCCTTTTTTCCCTTTCTTCTTCCAATTTGTTCATCTACAGAATATTTTTTTCTAAACCATCTTTGTATATGTCATCCTCTAATGTTGTTCTCAATTTGCAAGTTGCTAACTCCAATGGTAAAGGAAGACTAGCTTCTACCCCATAAACAAGTTCAAAAGGAGATACACCAATGGCTCTTTTGGGAGTCACTCTCTCTGCCCAAAGGGATTCATAGATTTTCTTATGCCAAGTTCTCTGGTTATCTACCATGAACTTTTTCATGATGTTTACCAAATTTTTATTGTTGGCCTTAGCTTGACCGTTCCCTTGAGGGAAGTAATCAGATGAATGACTGATCATGATGTCATACTCAAAGAAAAATTCAGTAATTTATTGAGAAGAAAAGTATGCAGAATTATCCATAACTAACTTAACAGGTACGCCAAATATTACCATGATGTTTTCTTTGATAAACTCACATACCACCTCTGAAGTAGTTCTCTTGGTTGTTTTTTCCTCCACCCATTTTGTGAAGTAGTCAGTTGCAATGATTATGTAGGTATGACCTACGCTAAACATGGGATTTATAGGACCAATAAAATCAAGACCCCACTGCTAGAAAGGATCCTCAATTACCAATGGTCTTAAGGGTAGTGCTTCCAACTGAGGCTTTCCAGTAAACATTTTATATTTTTCACATCTCACTACCCAATGGTAAGCATCTCTAAACATTCCCAGTCAGTAATAACACTGTTTCAAAATCTTGAATGTAGTGACTAATGATGAGAAGTGTCCCCCATAGGCTTCGTCATGAAATACTTTTAATAGTTTCTCTTGATGTTGTCTGTCGACACACCGGAGGAAAGTTCCATCTATAGATCTCTTATATAGTCTGTCTTCCCAAATTACATATTTAGAAGCTTTCAGTTTCAGATCTCTTCTTTTCTTTGAAGTTAATCCTTCAAGGCATTCACCATATGTCAGGAAATACACAATGTTTTCATACCAAGGTTCTTGAATACTTACTGCCAAAACCAAATGCATAGCTTCTGGAATTTTGTCCGCTTGGTTTTCCACCATCGCCTTGCATAATGCATTCCCTCTCACCAACTTGGTGGTATTGATCTCTATGTCATATTATTGGGTTTTAGCCACCCATGCTCCTCTATTGTTACATCCTACATCCTATTGATTCAATATGCTTTTTACTGCAATATCAGGCACATACACCAGAGAGTGAGAGTGTAAAATGTAAAATCTGAAATTCTTTAAAGCCTTTACAACTGTGAAAGCATGCTTTTCAGTCTGAGAGTATCTCAGCTCATGATTTTTCAGAGGTGTGCTCATAAAAGAAATGGGAGCTTTAATTCCCTCCTTGTTCTCCTGCATGAGGATGGCTGATAGAGTATGTTCAGAAGAATAACAATAGATTATGATATCTTTCTTATAATTTGGGTGACATAACATAGGAGCATTAGCTATGGTGTCCTTTATGCTTTTGAAAACTTGTTTACCAGGGTCGTCATTCAGCTTTAAACTCACATTTCCCTTCATCATGTCCACTATGCATTTGGTAATCTTAGAAAAATCCAGAATGAACCTCCTAAGAAAGTTTACCTGGCCAAAAAATGATTTCACTCCAGTTTCGTTCACAGGTAAACTTAACTGTTGGATTGCTCTTACCCTTTCTGGGTCGATCCTTGTGCCTTCTTGGGAGACAATGTGACCCAGCAATTTCCCTTCAGTTACACAAAAAACTGACTTCTTGGGGTTCAACAAAATCTCATCTTCTCAACACCTTTGCAATACTCTTCTTAAATCATTTATGTAATCTACTCTTTTCCTAGAAAATACAATAAGATCATCTAGATACATACCAATGATTTTGTTCTTCATATCACTAAAGGAAAGGTCCATACATCTTTGAAAGGTGGCTCCAGCATTGATTAACCCGAATGGAATTCTATTATACGCAAAGGTGCCCCATGGAGTAGTGAAAGTCATTTTATGCTGGTTTGCTTTCTCAACTTCAATCTAGTTATACCCTAAGAAGTTGTCTAACATGGACATCATTTCAGCTCCGGCCATGATCTCCAAGAGATGATCCATGTTGGGAAGTGCGTAATTGTCATTAAAGGAAGATTGATTAAGGTTTTTGAAGTCAATAGAGATTCTTATTTCTCCATTCTTCTTTCTCACAGGCACTATATTCACTACCCAGGTAGAATGATGGATAGGGTATATGATCCTTTCTTTGATAATTTTATCAACCTCCTTGAATATGGCATGTTGGTTGTATTCCTAGTTCTAGTCTATTTGCCAAATTTTTGTGGTCCTCATACTTGTTTCTTTCCTAAAAACAAAATTCTCTCAGTTTATTTGTCATTTCCTTGTTGAAATCTTCAGGTTTTCAGGTCAAAACCCATGTAAAATTGCAAAGCCTCAAAAACCTAGGTCTCATTTATTAGGAAAAAATTTAAAAACCCTTAGATGTTTATCTCACTTCTATTTTGGTGTTACTTTTTGGGTGTTCACTTAAGTCATGTGTTGAAAAGCTCGGTCGCCTAGTCACGTGATCCGGATGGCATATTCCTTTTTTCCTTGAGACTTGGCGATTACCTTATGTCAGGATGTCTCTAAAAGATTTTGAATATTCCTTTAGCTTTAAGAGACTTGGTAGAGCTCTTCTTGTCACGTGGTCGCTAAATGAGTAAACAGGTCAGCAGTTCATGAAAGGGCCCACAGATGAGTCGCGGTGTCCCGAGAAAAGATCAGTATTTAATTTTTCATCATGAGACTTGGTGATTTCTTCAGGTCACATAATCACTAGATTGGCCCATAGTTAAGTAAGCAGTATATAGTTAGTTGCATAGTCTCTAGAAAGAATGGTGGTTAAGTGAAAATGACTGAGACTTTGCGACTAACTGTATGCAGTTTGAAATGAAACACAATCAGGTTGTCGCCGGATTGAGATGCTGAGTCAGCTTTCCATTCAGCAATGTAGAGACGAGTAATGAACAAGACACATGTCCAAAGGTGAGTTGACTAAATAAGCATGTTGCGTGGTCTCTAAATGGAAAAATACTATTCAGCGACTAAGAGACTAAGTATAAAAGCCTTTGTTGTCGCGTAGTCTCCTAAAAATTTAAAGGTATGATATATTACTCAGCGATTTAACGGAAGCCATCAGATTCAATGATTCAGAGGCAAAGGGAATGGTAAATAAAGGTGTATCCATTACAATATCATCAAAATTTTGTACAAAGTGGTAATCTGTTTAAGTTTCAGTTTCATTCCCTTTGCCTAATTTAGCCCTATAGGTGGTGACAGCTGTAATAACTTGGGTGAGCTCTTTGTGCCTGTTGACATGGACATTGGTATATCAAATGAGACACCAAAATGCTCCTTGGCCAGGCTCTTAATTGCATCTATCCGATATTTCAATTCTTCCATGGCTTTATAGATACATCCACTCAACTACTGGAGTTTTGGCACCTTGTCCAAATGGATGGAAGACTGCTCTGAAAGCTTATGCACATAATCATAAAATGATTTCTACATATTATCCAATCCTATCATTTCTTTGCCTTGTCCACTCATCTGTTTTTCTGTGTGTAGACCTTGAAGAATCTTAAAGTCTTTACTCTGTTCCTCCTTGAACTTAACATCTACTTGTTGTAACCCTGTCTCAGCCTGAATGATCATCTCAATTTTAAACTCTAGACTTTGAAGCCACTTGATTAGAGGTTCATATCCTTTTTGTAGAATCTTGGCTTTCAATTCCTCCTTGGTCTTCATCTTTACTGCCACATGGAGCATCACTATGCATTCTTGACACTTCGCTCTCTCAGATGCAAGAGTCTGCAAATTCTTCTCAATAGTGCTTCTTTCTGTTTCTAGTCTTAAGAGAGCATTACCCAATTGCTCAACAACTACCAATCCTTTAGATTTGAGTCTCTCAACCCATCCCTTGTCAATCTGCATGAAGTGCCTATATTCTTGCAATTTGGCTATTGTGGCTTGATTCTCCGTGGCATTGGGATCGAAAGTGGTCTAAGTATGGGGAATACTAGAAACTGGGGTGACCAGCTATCATATGAAATTAGTCAGTTCACTGAATTTGGCCTTAACCTATACCTTAGCCATTTTAAGTTCTTTTAGCTCTTCTTCAATCACTACATTAGTGGACTTCCACCAATCCACCTTGGTATCATGTCGAGCTAAACCCATGTCAAATGAATGCAACTGAAAATCTGAGGCATTTATATCTTTAAATCTGCCCTTTTTGGTAGGCTTGGCCACTTCCATAGTGAAATGCCTATTCTTAGGATCCCAACCCAATGTGGACAGCATTTTCACTTTCTTAGCTTTTTTTGCAGTAGTCCTGGGTTGCAAGGCTCGAGCTAAAGTATCTTTGTTGGGAGCTCCTTCTTCTACCCTCTTTATTTTGCACTCCAAAGTGTTCTCTATCAATGACTCAGCGCTGGTGACCTTAGTGGAAGAGACCAACTCCTCTATAAATAGTTTCCTAATGACTGGAGGAGTATAATTTGGTCTTGAATAAAATGGATTTATAGAGGTAGCGGAAGAGGACACCAATCTGATGACTTGAGTAGCATCTTGTTGCTTCTCAACCCTCTCATCTAATTCTATAGCTGAGGCATTGGACGTATCTTCACCAACCTCTACTACAAAAGGAGACTCTCAACTTCGGGTATCTTGGGTTGAAGTAACGGTCGGTGCATCTACAGTGACTACTTTAGCTGACTGCTCAGGTCCTACACCTTTGGTGGGTTCCTCTGTCAACCTGATATCTGGAAGTGGGACTTCTCCACAAGTATTCTTTGGTTGAACTTCTTTTTTAGGAGGTTCATCACCTCCCCCAGCTGGCTGAGATGAACCTTTGGTTGTAGTTGGGAGTATCACTGAAGAAGTTGTTGCAATGTTTGAAGTATCTTTTGTTGGGGTCCTTTGAGTAGGAGGCTTCCTTTCTGACCTCTTCCTTCTTCCTATAGTCCATTCAACCCATTGCTTCATCCTTTTGTAAATGCCAATCATTAGAGTCTACAAGTCATTGATGGCTTGATCTAGCATGGGCTCAGAACTTATAGGAGTGAGCTTTATCTTCTCTAGATATGTATTGTCATACATGTGATTGCCATCATCTTCTAACCCCTCCACTGCTATGTTAACTTTGAACTTTTTGATTAGTTAACCTGGTGTAGAATCTCTCTCTACTCTCTAGATCATCTCTGCAATTGGCATAATAGTCTTTGATATCGTCTACATGATGGATATCTTAGCTCATTTGCAGGTAGTCACAAGCATAATTAACAGGATCATATTGTGGCCTCAGAACATCATAGGTTTCTAATGAAAACCTCTTTGAGAATGTCTTTAGAACATTCTTCGCCTCATATAAGAATGCACAACTGTAAGCTCTAATAGACATGGGGAAGTCATAGCCTTTCTTCTTGGCATCAGCACAGATCAAATTCACTTTAAGTTCTTGTCTCATCACCTCCACCAGCATGATCATATCAGTAGGATATCTGGGCAGCTTCAAAGGGAATTCATTGAATCCTGTAAGATGAATGTATGAGAAATCCCCAAATTGAATGAAATAACATCCAAACTGGCTGATAAAATCCATGGCCTCGGGAGAGAATCTCCTTTCTGGGTAACCTTGTATCTCCCTGCACAATCTCATTGTAAATGCATCATTAACTCAGAGATATTTAGCATAACTGTTGTGTAATTGCAAAGAGGGGAAAAATTTGTAGCTCTTAACATCATCAGGAAATTCCTCTAATCTAGGGAGTCCTGGCCAAATTTGGATCATGGCCAATATATACATTAAAACTGAAGACATATAGAATTCATTTTGATGTTTATCTCTATCTAGGGCATTGGCCAGATTTTCACTTACCATAAATTCCCAATTAATAAAATGGTGCTGAGAACATATCACCTGTACCAAGAAGAAATGATGATCTACAAAATTGAGCGCCTCACTCTCACCTCTTATCCTATGGAGTAGCACCAGGATGTCTATGATTTCCGGCTTCAGGTTAGTGCCATATAGTGTTTTGGGTAGCTTACCTTTGGCGCTTCTAGGCTCTTGAAACCATGCCTTCATTATCTCCTTCTTCCAAACTAACTTCTTTTCTATATATTCAGTCACCACCCAACTGTATGTCATTTCTGAATACTCATCTTGCTTTAGGATGCAAATTGAGTTATGAACCGATTCTCTATCGATAAAGAGAAACACCGTATCATTAGGCAAGAGGATTTACTTGGTATCTGAGTTGTATCGAGCTATACATTCCCAGATCAATTAAGGGGCTTGAATGACTATAGGAAAACCACTGGCTTTGACTAATCCACTCTCCTTCAGTTTCTTGGTGATGGGATGCATCTGGTCTGCTTTTAGCCTGTTCTGAAAGTTCTCCATATCAAAGAACTTCAGAGATGTATCTGAGATCTTATACCAGTCGGAGGTGATGTTGTTCATTCTGTTGAATCCCATAAATCTGGAAGCCATGCTTTGAATGATTTGATTTGGGAATTAAGAATATCTCTAAGGAATGCAGGGGTAAAGAATAATCAATATTAGAGGCTTTGAATTCAAACAATTTGTCAAACAAATGGTAGCTCTTATTTTCAACCTTCAACTGATTTTATAACTTTGAATTCTTACCATTTAACGGCCGACTTCCTGCACCACACAAATGAAAATACCCAAGCATTAATGGAAAAGTTTGTTATGAAGTAAAATGGCTTTATTTGGATTAATTACTTTTCTCTTACGAGCCATTGAGAAATGTCTTTTCACTTTAGTAACCATAACAGTAACTTTTCTGAGGTAGTGAAAAATTCCTTTTCCACTTCTCCTTTGGGCGGAGAAATTCTTTTGGAGTGCTTTCTATTTGAAAATCTGTCGAAAGAGAATTTTAGCCTATTGAGATGCTAAAATGATATTTGTTGATTTCAATAGCTTTCTTCATGCCTTGGGTCACTTATGAGATTGATTTCCCTTTGAAAATCCTTTATTTTAATGGTTTGGTGGAAAACATATCCCGCAGGTCAAAACCCGCATGTTGGAGTAGTGGAGAAGCCATTTTCCGCTTCTCTGCCAGCAAGCTTACATCTTAGATTTCTCTTAATTTAATCATTCCTTTCGGCCTTCAGAGATGTATACTAAATGCAATAGTCTTTCTATGCCCAAATCATCCACTTTAAAACTATACTGACTGTTGAGACATGATGGGATAGTCATCTACAGAAAATGCACCCTGCTAGTGATTTTTCGCCAGTTGAGAAGCCCGAACCTAATTTTCTGCCATTGGAGAAAAATGAAGTATTCAAGATATATATTTCAGAACCACAAAAGATAAATGTTAGAGATCTCCAAAATGTGACCTTTATCAGATTTGGGATCTTAAACCTATCTAATTAAGCACGACTTCAGATACAAATTCCCTCGGCTTGCAAAGGAGAAGTGAAATTGGGAAAATCTGATAAAGGCCTTCTAACCTAAGGGGAAATCTAGACTTAGACTCTTGAAATTCACAACACTTTTAAGATCACTTCTACATACTAAACATCCACTTTTGTCTAAAGTTATGCAAACCAAAAGTGGGGCAATAGTTGGCTCTATCTGGGGAATTAGACATTCACATGTCCAAGCAAGGAACTCTAATCTCTGGTTTCACAAAGCTCAAATAAAGGCGGCTCACAACAAAACTAAAGCAAGACACGGAAAGGGAAGCAGAAAGGAAGCCTAACTAGGAAAACAAAAATAGGAACTAAACGTAACTATTGTACAATATAGGTGTTACCTATTTTAAATTCAGATCTGATAGAGCTTCAAATCCTGACCATTATAT
>JAGRRI010045391.1:0-10787 GCA_018584345.1 Thuja plicata
AGGTATGGATTTGGACCCATTTAATGCTATTTGCAACATTCTACGAAATGTTGTCATGACAACTTTGCAAAGTTGCAAAGTTTTCATGAGCAACTTTTGCAACTTTGTCCTATAACTCCTCCAACTTGCTCAACTCAATCCAAAACCACTCTATTGGATCCAAAATCATCTAAAAAAACCAAAATGACATTTTTCCCTTCATTTTGAGATTTGGGTCATTGTTTGACCGCCTTTGACTTTCCTAGTCACCTATTGCAAACTGACTACTTAGGACCTTCTTGCACTAAAACCAAAAATAAAACTTGACAACTCATATCTACACACACACACACACACACACACACACACACACACACTTTGGGACTTTATCTTTTTCCTTATCCATTGGTGGTTGGATAGAACCAAATACAAGCCAAAATTGATCTAGGATCCAACTAGGAACCTAAGTTGCTCCTGCACCACAATACCAGATGAAATTACTTTGATACAAATTAGTAGTCTGGAAGAAGAATACAAGGGGGATTTAAAGGCTAACAAAAATTTGAATTGAAGACATAAGAAAAGGTAAAGAGGTGGAGGAGGAATATTTCAGAGAGACCAATCTAGTAATAATGCTGGAGGAGGTAGATCTTCTATAGAACATGGTAGAAATGAGTTACAAGCTAATGATAATGATTGATGGAGGAGGACTAATAGGAGTTCCTATTGCAATGAAGGAAAAAGTAGCAGAGATAGATAGAAGTTTACTGGTACTTGTTTCAAGTGTGGCAAAGAAGGGTAGTGAGTCTTTGCATGCAAACAGGGAAACTCTAAGAAGAAGGAAGACGAAAATAGGTGAATGAAATTTGCAGATGAGAAGTACACTAGATCAATAAACAACAATAAAGAAGAGGATAAAGAAACTTTGATAACTCAAAGAACCATATACCATAGAGAGAAGGATATGGAACCTTTACAAAGGAAGATTTTTTTATGAACCACATGCAAGGTGCAAGACAAGGTATGCAATGCTATCATAGATAGTGGTATTTTTGATAATCTTACCTTGCAGGAGTTGGTTGACAAACTAAAGTTGCATAGATTGAAGCATCCTAAACACTATCAGATTGTGGGGATACAAGATGAACATGAGGTACTGGTAAGTGAACAATGCCTGGTTAAATTTAATATTGGGAGGTATCATGATGAATTTTTGTGTGATATTATGCCTATGGATGTGTGTCATATCTTGTTGGGTTGAACATAGGATTATGATAGAAAAGTTATACATGATGGTAGAAACAATGTGTACACCATTGTTTCTAATGAAATGAAGCAAAATATGTTACCTTTAGAGGAACCCCTTCAGAGTGAAGTGTGTACTAGTGCAAGAATTTCATTAGTGAATGGAAAAAAGGTTTTGGATGGCATGAGGCATGATAATGTGGTATTTTATTTAGTACCTAAGAAGTATAAGAGAATTTTCTCAAAGAAAGAACATCCTAAGAAAATAACTGGATTGTTTAAAGAGTATGCATATATCATCTTAGATAATGTCTTTGATGCATTACCACCTGTGAGGATTATTAGTCATTGTATGGATTTGATACTAGGAGCTAGTTTTCCTAAAAAAGTAGCATATAGGATGATCCCATAAGAGAATGAAAACTTAATAAATGAGTACAATATTTATTATAGTGTAGATTAATCAGATAAAGTCTCAGTTCATGTGTAGTACCTGCAGTTTTAGCACCAAACAAAGATGGACAATGGAGAAACTGCACTAATTATAGAGCCATCAACCAGATCATAATTAAGTATTAGTTTCCCTTGGTGAATATGGATGATCTAATGGATTGTTTGATTAGAGATGGATATTTCACAAAGATAGATTTGAAGAGTGGATATCATCAAACTACAATCAGAGAAGGTGATGATTCGAAGAATACATTCAAGATAAAAGAATGGATTGTAATGCCTTTTGGATTGTTTAATTCCTTTTGGATTGTTCTAAATAAATTCTAAGGTAAGTTTTTCATTGTGTATTTGGATGGTATTTTGATTTTGAGTAAGAGAAAGGAGGAGTATTTGATGCATGTTAGAAAAGTATTGCATAAGTTAAAGGAAGAGAAGTTAATAATCAACCCCAAAATGTATACTTTCATGAAAAAGGAGTTAGCATATTTGGGATTTGTAATATTTGTTGAAGGATTGAAGATGGATCCTGAGAAAGTGAAATTCAATGTTGAGTGGCCTACACCAAAGAATGTTTGAGAGGCACGATCATTTCAGGGGTTGGCTAGTTTTTACCGAAAGTTAATTAGAAATTTTAGCTCAATTCATGGACCGATGAGTGAAACCATGAGAGGAGATAGGAAAGAATTAAAGTGAACACATGAAGCACAAAGGTTTTTTAAATTGTTGAAGAAAAATGTGATAGAGAAACTGGTGTTAACTTTACCAGATTGTGATGCTAGTGGAAATGCAATCGGAGTTTTCTTAAGTCAAGAAGGGAGACCTTTTGCATACTTCAGTGAGAATTTGAATAATGCTAAAAGAAGGTATTTAGTTTATGATCATGAGTTTTATGTAATAATACAAGCCTTGAATAAATGGAGACATTATTTGTTTCCTAGAGAGTTTGTTCTTTATATTGATCTTCAAGCATTGAAGTACTTGAACAATCATGGTCATTTAAATAAGAGACATATGAGATGGGTTGTGTTTATACAGAGCTATACATTTGTATTGAAAAATAAGAGTAGTGTGGCCAATAGAGTTACTAATGCCATGAGTAGGAGAAGGACTTTGTTGACTAAAATGAAGATTGCAGTGTTGGAATTTGATGAATTGAAGGTATTGCATGATAATATATGTATATGTATATGTATATGTATATGTATATGTATATGTATATGCATATTTATATCTATATATATATCTATATTTATATCTATATCTATATTTATACCTATATCTATATCCACACACACACACACACACACACACACAACATGTGTGTGTGTGTGTGTGTGTGTGAGATTAATTTAATTACACTTGGGATATTAAGCCTAATTATTTGTTCATACATTTATAACACTTGTTGATGCAATTTGTTATTATTTAGGACTCTAATAGAGATGTGTGGATTTAATTTTGAGACATCATCCTAGTTTTTGGATGGTTTTTCCACCACTAGACTATTCTTTCCTCCTTTCATGGTTGGACTTCATTGCACTTTACCATATATGCATACTTTGCATCTTCAAATGAATGAATGGTTGACTTTTCTCATTGTGCTTTGTTTTATCTCTTATATCTTACTGGTCGGGGAAAAAATATTCTCTCATCATAAATTTTATTTCGGAAGGAGGATTAATTTTGTAAAGAGGGAAAAATTAAATTTCTTATAACTTTTCCTCATGAACTCGAAATCGAGTTTAATTTTTTGCAAAAGTGTATATATTTTTTTCATGAATCCAACAGACACACTCATGGAATAGATCACTATAAATTGCCTTTTTAATGTTTTTTGGGTTTTGCTACAAAGCATAATGTTGATAAAGTCCCAAAAACAAGGGAGGAAATAGAATCAAGTAGGTATTGTGTGTTTTTATTTTATTTTTCACACTTCCTCAATAAGCGGTCTTCATTTTCACATTCATCAA
The DNA here is from genome assembly GCA_018584345.1 of Thuja plicata. NCBI lineage: Eukaryota > Viridiplantae > Streptophyta > Pinopsida > Cupressales > Cupressaceae > Thuja > Thuja plicata. Next base: position 3,648 of record JAGRRI010045391.1, read on the forward strand.
GAAACAATCTAAGTCTAACATTGAATGGATCCTAATGTGACTATAAAACCCCTAACTCCTTTCAATTATCATGATTGGAAGTTGAGAGTAATTATTGTAGTAAAGAATAATGGCTTATACAAGGTAAAATTGAGATCAAAACAATAATCTAATGTAACTAAGGATAAATGAAAGTGTTTTTAGTAAGTGTGACCAAGCATTTTGTTACAATGGTGAGAAAGGATGATTGCACCCTTGGTCTCCTTGGTTGTTCACCACAACACTCAGGTTTGTGACATTCCTTAACCGCCTCTTATACTTCTATATGTCTATTGGTTGTGTCAGGCATTAACATGTCAATATTTTAGTTCAACAAAAACCACTAGTTGTAGGAACTGGTATCAGATCTTGTTCATGGGTTCATATCCCTCACTTGCATTGGGGGGATTGTTACAATAGTCAGAATTTCTGATTGCACCATTCCTCTCCTTTGTTTTTCAACATAGCACTCAATTTTGTGACATGGATTAACTTCCTCCTATGTTTCTATATCTCTAGTGGTTGTGTCGGGCATTAACATGTCTATCTTTTGGTGTAACATCAACCACTAGTTGTAACACATTTGGATTTCTATGTTTAATTTTATCTCCTAAATTAGTATTTCATGTTGAGAACTTGAAAACACCCAACGGTGTTTGGGAAGCTCTCAAAACACTATTTGGGGAAATTGATGAGCTAATAAGTCATGATTTGCAAAATCAACTCTTAGGTCTTAGTCCTTCAAGTTTTTCAACTTTAGAGGAATTCTTCAGTAATTTTAAATCTTTGAAGCTGTAATTAAAATATTGTTTATTTGACAAGAAATATGATCCATTAATCCTTTCTATACTTTACAAATTATGTTCTAAATTTTATGTGTTTGTCTCTACCTTTGATTCCACTAAAAGAGCCCTTGGTGCCTCATGGTCTATGCCCTCACTTGATAACTTTATCTTTGATCTTAAAAGGGAAAACACAAAGTTAATTCAAATGGGTACTTGGAAATCTACTAAGGAGCAAGCTCTAATTACAAAAAATGAAATGAAACAAAATGCTAAATGAGAGAAATAAAACACTAAAAAGGACAAGGAAGGGAAGAAAGAAAAAAAAATTAAAACTTCATAAAGGATAACTCACCTCAAAGTAAATAAACTAGTGAGTGAGTTAAGTATTCCCTTTGTAACAAAATTGGCCATGAAGAATAGAACTACATGAAAAAACAAATTGAGCACCTCACTTTTCTACTCAAAAGGAATATTTATCGAGATAACATATTCTGGCAAATCATCTTCTTCAAATTAAGAAATTATTAAGGAAATGGAGAAATTTAAATGAAGGGTCTTATTTACTAAAGCAATTTAATATTTTGGTGCTACACACAATATTGGTTCTCAACTTGATTTGGACTCTTTAGATCCTGATTCCAGTAATTCATATGATTCAGCAGATGAAATTCATGTTCATGCAAATTTTTAGAAAGGACCCCATATGCTTCTTGGTGTGCAGTCTACATTAAGAGAACTATCATCCTTTGGGGGGGCCTTGTAGGCTTATTCTCTTCTTATCTCTTTTTTAGAAAATAGTTTTTCCCACTATTTTTTCTATCTTTCTCCTTTTATGAGAGATTTCATTCAACATGGGTACCTGAGTAGACTAGTAGCTAAGACAATTTTTTTTTATCTTTTCCTCCTAACTTATGCTTAGGAGGAGGGGGCGTATTAGTGCATTTATTTTATTTAATTATACATAGGTTATTAATCCTAATTACTCATCCATACATTTATAACACTTGTTGATGCATGAGTCATCATTTAGGAGTATACTACAGGTGTGTCGATTTCATTTTGACACATCATCCTAGTTTCTTGGGAATTTTTTCTGAACCACTCCAATGTTTTCCTCCTTTCATGGTTGAAATTGGTCGCACTTTCACATCAATATGTACTTTTCATCTTCAAATGAATGAATAATAGACTTTTCTCATTGTTCTTCATTTTATCTCTTAGATCCTACTAGTTTTCACACACTCACACACACACACACACACACACACACACACACAAATACATATACATATACATATACATATACATATATATCTATATACATATATACACATAGATATATACATATAAGTGTTGAATCATATTAAACAACTATAGTTGTCTCATAATTACAACACCACAACTTGATTAAACACTAAATGCTTGTATAAAAATATATTCTCATCTTAAATCTTTATCAACACAACATAATAACATCACATGTCCATTTACAAAATTCAATAATTTAATCATATAAGAAATAAATCAAGTTTTCATGGATATCAATGTAAATATAACCTCAAAATTGTAAGATTTGTTTCAAAATCCCTCGCAATGGATTTTAAATAGTACACTATTTCTTGTCATCAAGGACCTCAAATCTATGAAAAAAACTAGCAGGGGCTTTTGAATAAAAATATTGGAAGTTATCAAAAATGATTTGAAGGAATGCTACTCTACAAGAAATCATAACTTTAATTGCAAATGCACATAAGGAGCATGATAGTAGTATCTCCAATTTTTTTAACAACAATAGTTACACCCTCAATCAAATAATAACAATATTCTTGACCTTAATAGCACAAAATAAAAACCACGCTCATTCTCACTTTCATATGTCATTGAACCTAAAAGAGAGCATATTAGAAATGATAACAAAAAATAGGCCTTGGAACACTAATGGAGGACACATATAGAAAAATGGATACATTATTCCAAAAACCTTGAGCTATATAACAAAGTTAGCACATCAAAAAATTATGTCATCCCATTGGTCAATGAATATATTCTAATTTTTTTATTGCACCAGATATTTGCATAAGTATACTTATGTATGCCAAGAACCATAAAAACATGACCAAAGTACCCTCAAATTTTTAAAGAAAATTAGCCATGGGGTCATGTTCATGTTTGGTTATAGTTTCTAAGATGTTTCCCTTAAAAGGGTTTCTTCAATCATCTCTATAATTACTACCTGGAGGTTATCTACATACTACATTTTTAGGTGTTGTTCGAATCTCAAACTATTTATAGTCATGTACTATTTTAGAGAATTTTTCCTTTCAACAATTATAGATCTTCAACCCATCTCTTCCAAATGCAACTTTAAACAAACTATTGAAAGATCAATTTTTTTTAAAGCAATTTACTCAATTTTTTTATGTACTTAAAACCAACTCGGTTTACCTCTCCATGTCATTCAACCTAGAACTACTCATTTTTAACTCCATAAAAAAAATCCATTTCAGCTCTACATGACATTTGACCTAAATCTAATCCATCAAAACGCACCTATAAGCACAATAATTGAAGCGTGGAAAAAATGGTTGTCTACAAAATCTTTACCATTATAGCTTTAAATTATTACCAGAGTAAAACCTTGAATTTTTTTATAAACATTACCTACAACCTCTCAAAAAAGGAAAATTCCTCCTCTAAATAATAGAAAATGGAATAACAGAGCCATTTTACCTATCCATCAAATTGAGCTGAAAACTATTCCTATAAAATTCACTTGAATAGACAATTATAGTGTTGAAGATATACCTCTCACAATATACAATATAACTAACTATTTTCCAAACTTCTTTTAACTGAAAACTTTAACTAACACTATTTGAGCTCAAAGAAAAGGATTTAATGAAATTTAAAATCCGCTATCTATAAATGCACAAAGAAACCAAGATTTTAGAACTTAATAGAAAATAGTAAATAGTAAGAAAACTAACCTTCCAACATAGAGCATAGACATAAAAAAACAAACCCTCATAAGGAAGAAATCCCAAAAATAATAACATAAAATAAACCTTACAACAATAATGAAGACACGATTAAAAAAAGCATTTCACATACCAGCAACCACACAAATACGTCTAGAGGCTTTGATACTTCCTTGCAATATGTGAAAACAAAAGTGTAAATGGAGTAGGAGCACCCATAGGTTGTTTTAACAATCCAGTTAGTTAAGTGTGTGAGTCTGTCCCTTATGGAATTTTTGTTTATAATAAGCTTGAGTCAAGCTTAAGGTCATGTTGACCATAGCCTAGGTGAATTAGAAAGTGTTTAATTTGAGTCATAAGACCTTTTGGGAAGTGCAATTAGGGCTAATGTGCGTAAAGCCTTCTAATTGGCACATGTGTTATGATGATGTCATCATGAGGTCAGTAGAGTTTAAGGTAGGTCAAAATCATGTTTCAAACCATTTTTGGGTCTTTGCTGAAGTTTATTGAAGTTTGGAAGCATTTTGTTATGGTTTGCAAGAAATGGGAAAAGTTGTCAAAGTTGCATTTTGCAACTTTGCAACTTTGCGAAGTTGCTCCGACAACATTTGCAATATTTGGACAACATGATCAAAGGATTCCCTAAGCGGCTAATAAATACTTTTCCACCCTATACAAGAGGAATTAGGACATTGTAGCAAGGTTGGGTGCCACTGTACGAACCTACATTTTTGAATTTAAGCAAGCATATGTGATTGTGTGTAGAATTTTGTTGTTTTTGCATTATATTGGATCTTTAATTGATTTGTTATAGCACTGTAACTCATGTATGATGTATATTAGTTGATATTTTAATTGTGTGTGGCATTAGATAGTCTCTTTCGTTAGTTTTATATACATTTTATAATACTTTGTATTCTGCATTGTTGCTAGTCTGGTCCAGGCAGATTTTGATAATGGAGTCATAACTCCTCTTCCCATCGTGGATTTTATCCAGTTATTTGGGATTTGGAATATGAATCATTGTACATTATTGGTGAAAGAGGTTGGGTCCTTGAAAGCAATAGAGCTATTTTTTTGCAGTGATGCCCTAGGTGAGCCAGAGGTGCATGGCTAGGGAAAACAAATATTTTCCGAAGCTTTATTAGTGATTAAATGCATTGGATGCTTCAATCATGGAATGTGGAGGGGAGGAAATGTGTGTAATGTAGCCCCATGAGCAAGGATAAGTTTTGGTGAAGAGTTCTTCGAGGTGAAAGAATAAACCCTTATGGTTGTTCTATAAATATTGAGAAACCCTTGATTTTAGGCTTTATTGTAGCAACCCATTGTACAGATAGTTTGGGGAAGTAAAACCTAATAAATTCTTAAGGCCTTCCAAAAGGGTGCTAGGATATGGATCTTTTTTTCATCTTGCTAAGGATATTTTGGAGTTATGTGCAAAAAGGTGCCTAATTAGGCCTAATTCCTTGTAGCCCTATTTGCTCTAGTTTAAGGAAAGTTCTTGGAACCCATTAGGGTTTTAATGCAATATATATGTTATTAGGCATTGTATTGGATTCAATTTCCTGGTTATAACCCTCCCTCTCCATTTGTGGTTATTCATGATCATATTGGCTCCCTTAGTGTGGAAGGTGCATCAAAACATCCATGAGGCATGTTGACAGTTGAGTTGATTTCATCATTGGTGTGGACAAGTTGAATATGTGAAGGATTGAGAATATAATCCTTGGGAATTAGGGTATGTAAGTGACCCTAATAGGAAAGAGAAGTGGCCTATAGAAGACCCTAGGAGAAGATAGGGTTGTGAGCAAGACTTGTCATTACATCAGCAAATACAAAGAAGGACAGAAGGCATGCTTCATTAATGTTGGATTAATGCAAATAGGCTTTCAGTATTATGATATTTGTGCCAAAGGATCTCTACATTTGTTGAAGTTTTTAATTTTTCTTGCAATTTTCATTTTGAAAATTTATTTTTCTCCTTGCTCTTTTCCATCTTAACAAATAGGATCTCAAATAATTCATTTATTCTAAAATTAAAAAATATATCAATAAAACACAAACAATATAACAAACTTAGCACATCAAAGAGTATGTTTCTCCTATTGGTCAATGAGTATATTTTAATAATTTTTTATTACACTAGACGATTGCATAAGTATACTTGCTTGCAACAGGAACTAATAAATATGGTCACCTAAATGAGCACAAGATCCTCGTTCAATTATCTCCATAAACTCGTTAACCTCTAGGTTCTATTCATTTTTTTGATAAGTTAGCCACAACTTTTTACAACTTTTTCTTGTTAACATTATTTTTAAGTTGGCAATAACTTTTTCTGTTCACTTTTTTAATAAGTTAGCGACAAATTTTTTTCATCAACATTTTTTTATGTACTTAAAAGAAACTCATTTTACCTCTCCATTCCATTCAACCTAAAAGTACTCATTTTTAACTCCATAAAAAAAATCCATTTCATCTCTACATGATATTTGACCTGGGTCTAATCCTTCAAAATGCACCTATAAGCACAATAATTGAAGCATGGAAAGAATAGTTGTCTACAAAATATTTACCATTATAGCTTTTGAATTTTTACTAGAGTTAAATCTTGAATTTTTTTATAAACATTACCTACAACCTCTCAAAAAAAGAAAATTCCTCGTCTAAATAATAGAAAATGGAATAACAGAGGCATTTTACCTATCCATCAAATTGAACCTAAAACTATTCCTACAAATGCACTTGAAAAGACAGTTATAGCATTGAAGATATACCTCTCACAACACAACCTACAATATAACTAAGTATTTTCCAAACTTCTTGTCACTGAAAACTTTAACTAACACTAGTTGAGCTCAAAGAAAAAGATTTAGTGAATTTTAAAATTCCCTATCTACAAATGCACAAAAAAACCAAGATTTTAGCACTTAATATCAAATAGTAAATAGTAAGAAAACTAACCTTCCAACATAGAGCACTGCCATAAATATACAAACCCTCACAAGGAAGAAATCCCAGAAATAATAGCATAAAATAAACCTTACAACAATAATGAAGACACAATTAAAAAAATCATTGCACATACCAACAACCACACAAATACTTCTAGAGGCTTTGATGCCTTCCTTGCAATATGTGAAAAAAAAAGCGTAAATGCAGAGAAGGACATAAGGCATGCGTCATTAATATTGGCTTAATGCAAATAGGCTTTCAGTATTATGATATTTGTGCCAAAGGCTCTCTACATTTGTTGAAGTTTTTAATTTTTCTTGCAATTTTCATTTTGAAAATTTATTTTTCTCCTTGCTCTTTTCCATCCCAACAAATAGGATCTCAAATAATTCATTTATTCT
>JAGRRI010045470.1:0-10874 GCA_018584345.1 Thuja plicata
AAATTGGAAAATAAAGTCTTGAAGATAGTAGATAAGTCCAACATGAAAGAAAAAGTATTAAAAAACCTCTATCCCTCCTTGGTTTTTCTTCCCCTTCTAAAGTGTTAGACCATAAAGAAGAATGGATTCAAGTATCTATCAAACAAAAAATGAATAAGAAATCAAATATAGGTGCAGATGCTAAAGTGGGAGACATTCCTAAAAAGATTCAAGAATCAAAGAAACAACTAGAGATGTTGCAAGTGGAAAACAAAAGACACTTGAAAATATTTCAGGGGCAGAGGAGAAAAAGAGATAGTCTTTGGCTAATCTCTTTGGCGGTTAAGGTGATTTTTTCTTCCCCTCCTATTATGAAGATTCTTTCATGGAATTTAAGAGGACTTAATAGTCCTATTGAATAACATTTTCTCAAATGGTGTCTTTGATAGTCCTAAGGGTCAAAGATAACTGAGAGGGGAGGTGAATAAGTTATCTAAAATATCTGAATATTTTCTCTCATTTATCTCAAAAACAACATTCACAAGTTCACTGATAGATAAGAAAATGAAACTTAATCAATAAACATGACCACAACAAAGAATGCAACACAACATAGATATTTTCACGTGGAAACTGAAATGGGTGAAAACCACAGTGGGAAAGAGGACCCACAAATAAAGTACTCTTCTCAAGTACACCATGTTAGGAGTTTACAAAGACACTGTTAGGTGTCACCCAGTTATGGGATTTCCCTCTAGCCCTATTATGAGCTTTACCCTGTTAGGAGTAACTCTGTTAGGATATTTCAAACTCAAGTTAATGAGACACTCTGTTAAGAGATTTACAAATAATATCTTTTAGTATCTACCTGGTTAATATATTTACAATAGGAAACTTGTTAGGGTGTTTTGATCTGCAAAATAGAAACTCCTTTGCTTGATCAGATCCCCTGTAACACATCCATTCACTCATCATATTACTTTGGAATAATCTAGCTTGATCACACCTTCATGCCAATTATCTACTAGCACAAATCTTCATTTTGATGATATAAATATCACTGATCAAGCCCTAAGGTGGCCACCACCCTAAATCTCACCTAACACATTTGAAATCACCTTTCAATATTCGCACTAAGAGAGATTACACTAAAACAAACATCCCAATATAACAAACTTCTCTACCAAATAGTTAATTCATAGGATAGACTCATACAATTAATTTTAAATAGAATAGTCAAACATGTTTTGACAAACTCTGCCTTCATCCTGATAAAACATCTACCTCGATCAATGTAAATCCAACTCATCACCACAAATGAATTGGGACACATCAGCATGATAGCTATAACACACATGATTCATCACAACTTGATCACCAATCGCCAAATGAAGATCTACCATTGGTAGCTCAAGAACATTGTCATCTTTCACTAAAACAACTTCCAAAACCTCAAAACGTGCTTATAGATCATCCAAATTAGTTGCGGTCAAAACCATGAACTCAATGTTGTATCAAAAACACAATCCTATGATTGTGCCACCTAACTCATCATAGATTTGATAAACCGACCAAATCACCCATTGTCAGTCATAGACTGTTTTAGCAGTTCTCATGTCATACTTCAATCAAACATAAATTACTCAAATAATACATTCAACAGTTGTGATCATACAATTATTCTCTAAGACACTCTCAAGTCTCCCTTAAGAATCATGACCACTGAAACCACTTGAAACACACTGGTCATCCTTCTCACATATATGGAAACATACTAAGAACACTAAGGCAATACTTGACATCAATGACAACACAATAACTAATCATTACAACACCAAATCTATATACCATCACACCATCAATTATACCAACAATCTCACCCTTTGGCATTGATGGAAACTCAACATCTTGTCAATCAGATAATCTTCTTTGCTTGTGTTCTACTTTGTCCAACTATTATGTGTATCCCCCTTTCACTTTCTCTCTGATATGTCTCATCTGTTAGCTTGTGACTTCTCATTACTTCTCTCTTCTCATTACTGCTCTCCCCCTTTGACAACAATGCCAAAGAATCCATACCATTTATCACAATCAAGTAATCAGTACCTTTACCACCAACTGCTCCCCCTAAAGAGTAGCCCCTTATTACATCAATCTATTCAAAGGTTTCCAATAAAAAAATATTGGACTAATGCAACAACATCACTTTAATTCTTTTCAAGTAGGGGAATAACCCCCAACTTGCTTCTTAGATACCCAAATGTATCAAGTTAGGTAGTGGCTTTGTAAAAATATCTGCAACCTACTCCTTAGTTGGCACATATTCCAATTGCACCTCTTTCTCTTGAGCTTGCTCTCTAAGAAAATGGTACAATTGCAATATGATTGGTCTTAGAGTGCATCACAGGGTTCTTGGATATGTTAATAAAACTAGTATTATCACAATAGATAACCACTAGTTCATTTACCTGCTCCTTGACACCTTCCAATATCTACTTCATCCAAGCGACTTGAGTGCAATTAATAGCTACATCAACATACTTTGCCTCTGCATGTAGATTAGGAAATACAATTTTGCTTCTTGCTTGTCCATGACACTAGTCTCTCTCCAAGAAAGAAAGCTCCTCTACTTGTGCTCTTCCTATCATCCACATTTTCTGCCAAGCTGCATATTTGAAAACACTCAACGTAAAAAATCTTTTGTGAGCATACCAAATACCATAGTCTTTAGTCCCTTTTAAGTATCTAAAGATTCTCTTCACTGCCACCATATGTGATTCCTTTGGATTAGCTTGAAATCTTGCAACAATCCCAACTGCGTGTGTTATATCAGGCCTACTATGAACAACATATTGCAACTTACCTATCATGGATCTATATAAAGTTGCGTTCACATCTTTAGAATCATCTTCCCTGGATAGCTTACAACTAGTCACCATTGGAGTTCTAAACGGTTTACAATCTTCTAACCCAGAGTCCTTCAACACTTCCCTCACATACTTTATTTGGCTGATATATATTCCATCACTGAGCTTAGATATCTGCAATCTAACAAAGAATTTTGTCTCTCCAAACATAAACAACTCAAATTTTTTCCTCATTTCATCAATAAAAGAAATGCTCATCTCATCAATTCCACCAAAAGTGATGGCATCCACAAAGACTTCAGAAATCAACAATCGGTCGTCCTTTTCAATCTTCAAGCAAACATTATTATCCTCACTTGTTCTGATGAAACCAATTTTGATCAGATATGAGTGGAGTCTCTCATACCATTCCCTTGGCACCTACTTCAAACCATAAAGTGCCTTCTACATCTTGCACACCTTGTCTTCATCTTCTGATAGTGCAAAACCATTAGGATGTTCTATGTAAACTTCCTCTTCCAAAATTCCATTACAAAATGCAGATTTAACGTCTATTTGGAAAACTGTAAATCCTTTATAAGCAGCATATGCTAGTAGAATCCTTACTCCTTCAAGTCTAGCCACTAGTGCAAAAGTCTCTCCATAGTCTAATCCTTCTTCTTGTACATAACCCTTAACCACTAGTCTTGCCTTATTTCTGACAACTTCATCAAATTCATTGAGCTTATTCTTGAATACCCACTTAGTTCCTATCACATTCTTATCAACAGGTCTGGGAATAAGTACCCAAGTATTGTTCTTCTTTAATTGGTCTAATTCTTCTTCTATGGCCTTAACCCAATCTTCATTCTTGAATGCCTCATTAACATACTTAGGTTCATGTTCAGAAACCAGGCAGTTATTTTCTCTAATCTTTCTTCTATTTTGAACACTAGCATCCTTATCCCCACTAATTTGATTAGCAGAAGGATTCAACTTTACATACCTTGGTAACACCGGTTCAGGTCTAGGATTCTCTTCTACTGATTGAACTGGTTCATCTTCATTGTTTTGATTTTCAACTTCTTGCTCCACTCGTTTAACATACACAATCTCCTGACCATCTCCTAATTTATTATTTCTGGAACCATCATTATGTTCTGAGAATTCATCAATCTTCACATTTGCACTTTCTATCAACTTGTTGGTTCTTTTGTTTAGACACTTGTATGTTTTTTTCCTTAAAGAATATCCTAGGAATATTCCTTCATCACTCTTAGGATCAAATTTCCTTGTATATTCATCTCTCTTTATGTAGCATCTTCTCCCAAAAACTTTGAAGTATTTCACACTAGGTGTATGACCGAACCATAACTCATAGGGAGTCTTATTGGTTCCATTCTCCACATGTACCTGGTTCAATGTATAACCAGTAGTGCAGAAAACTTCTCTCCAAAACATCTAAGACACATCTCTTTGAATTTTCATAGTTATTGCAACATCAATAATAGATCTTTTCCTTCTCTCTGCAACCTCATTTTGCTGAGGAGTTCTAGGTACTGACATTTGCCTCTTAACTCTATGTTCTTCACAAAACATAGAGACTTTCACAGATGTGAACTCACCACCTCTTTCAGATCTCAAGCACTTTAGACTCTTACATGTTTCCTTTTCAACTTGTGCTTTGAACACCTTAAACATATAGAATGCATCTGATTTGTCTTTTAAAAAAGTAACCCACATCATCCTAGAGTAATCATCAACAAATATCATAAAGTACTTATCTTCATAATAGCTTCTTGTTCTCATAGGACCACACAAATTAGTATGTATTAAATCCAAAATACCTTTAGATTAAAATGACTTACTGATAAAAATAGAACTAATTAGCTTTCCCAATTGACATTCCTTGCACATGACATTGTCTGGTTTTACTAGTTGTGGAAAACCTATAACAATATTCATCTTACTGACTTTGATCAAACTATAAAAGTTAACATGACAAAATATCCTATGCCACAGCCAACTATCATCAACTTTTGCAATCAGACAACTCTTTACTGTAGTATTTAGATGGAATAAGTTACCTATAGTCTGCATACCAGTAGCAATCAGATCACCAGATCTTCCAAGTATCCTACATACACCTCTTTTGAACTCTACAAGATATCCTTTGTTATTCAATTGTGTTGCACTCAACAGATTATATCTTAGGCCTTCAACCCTATAAACATTATCACAATATGTTTTTCTATTTAGTGCAATAGATCATAGTCCTTTTACTAAGCAAGGAAAGTTGTTACCAAACCTTATTGCTCCACCATCACATTCTTCTAACTTAGTGAACTTACTCCTATCACCGATCATATGATGTGTACATCCACTATATATTACCCAATCACAACCATGATCAATGTTAGAAATCAAGGCTTTTCCACCATCTATAGGGGGATCCTCCTTAACACCAACAAAGGTAAATTCTTATTCTTCATTACCCTCAAATTCCTCATCGGTAACACCGTATTTAGAAAGAAAGCAAGTCTTCTTGCTATTATCCTTGAATCTCTTATACTTTTCCTTCTTATCACCATCAGGACATCTGGAAGAAAAGTGTCCAATCTTGTTACATGAGAAGCATTTAAGAGGTAGTTTTCCCTTCTCCTTATAGGTTCCTCTAGGTAACCTCCCAGCAAGAAATGCTTCCAACTCTTCTTGTTTCCTTTCCTCAAACATGATAGAATCATAATCACTAGAATAACTTGACATGGCAGAATATTCATAACTAGATTCCTTTCATTTCTGGTGCAAGAGACATAGATGCCCTAAATGCAGCTTCAACCCTTGGAACACTTATCATAATTACTAAGCTCAAAAGATGTCAAATTTACAATCAATACATAAAGAGTGACAATACCAGTTCCTAAAGACCTTAACTCCTAAATAGCAGAAACCCTAATGGCATAAAGAGGTAACAAGGTTCTCAAAACTTTACTTACCACATCATCGGCTTCAATTGTGCCACCAACACTTTTGATAGTAGTAACCACTTCTTTGAATCTCTTACCATACTTCTCAATGTTTTCACCTTCAACCATCCTCATGTCATCAAGCATTCCTTTACAACTGTCAACCTTATCTTTCTACACAAGTATGTCACCATCATATACTAACTTCAATTTTCCCACATATCATAGGCGGTCTCAAGATCTTGGATATTAGCAAACTATGCATCAAATATTGTACTTGCAATGGATTCCATAGTTGTAGTATTCTCCTGTTGTTCCCTTAGATGATCAGCATTGAGAGTACTAGTTGGAGTAACATACCTATTAATAACATGATTCCAATACATGTTGCCCATACCTTTTACACAAAGCTTCATTCTACCACTCCACATCAAGTAGTTCTCCCTTGTGAATTTAGGACCTTCCTTCCTCGTCTTTCTTAGATCTTGACCTCAAGTTGTTAAGCTTCACCATGAAGAGGACCAATGCTCTAATACCAATTGATAGTCCTAAGGGTCCAAGATAACTATGAGGGGGGGTGAATAAGTTATCTAAAATATCTGATTATTTTCTCTCCTTTATCTCAAAAACAACATTAACAAGTTCACTAATAGATAATAAAATGAAACTTAATCAATAAACATAACCACCACAAAGCATGAAACACATAACATAGATATTTTCATGTAGAAACCAAAGTGGGTGAAAACCATAGTGGGAATGAGGACCCATAAATAAAGTACTCTTCTGAAGTACACCCTATTAGGAGTTTACAAAGACACTGTTAGGTGCCACCAAGTTAGGGGATTTCCCACTAGCCCTGTTGGGATTAACTCTGTTAGGCGATTTCAAACTCAAGTTAGTGAGCCACTATGTTAAGAGATTTATAAATACAATCTATTAGGATCTACCTAGTTAAGGGATTTACAATAAGAAACATGTTAGTCTTTTGATCTGGAACTCCTTTGCTTGATCAAATCCTTTGTAACACATTCATTTACTCATCAGATTACTCTGGAATACTTTGGCTTGATCGCACCTTCACATCAATGAGCTACATGCAAAAATCTTTGTTTTGATGATATAAATATCACTATTCAAGCCCTAAGGCGGTCACCACCCTAAATCTCACCTAACACATTTGAAATCATCTTTCAATCTTTGCACTCAGAGAGATCATGCTAAAACACACATCCCAATATAACAAACTTCTCTACAAAATAGGTCAGCCACATGAGATAAGACTCATACAATTAATTTTAACAAGAATAGTCAAACACATTTTGACCAACTCAGCCTTCATCCTGATAAAACATTTACCTCGATCAATGTAAATCCAACTCATCACCATAAATGAATTGGGACACGTCAGCATGATAGGTGGAACACACATGATTCATCGCAACTCGATCACCAATCGCTAAATGAAGATCTACCATCGGTAGCTCAAGAACACTCTCACCTTTCACTTAAAAAACTTCTAAAACCTCAAAACATGTTTATCGATCATCCAAATCAGTTGCGGTCAAAACCATGAACTCAACACTATATTAACAACACAATCCTATGATCGCGCCACCTAACTCATCATAGGTTTGATAAACCAATCAAATCACCCATTTCTAGTCATAGACTATTTTAGCAGTTGCCCTATCATACTTCAATCAAACATAACTTACTCAAATAATACATTCACCAGTTACAATCATACAATTACTCTCTAAAGACGCTCTCAGGTCTCCCTTAAGAATCATGACCACTGAAATCACTTGAAACACACTGGTCATCCTTCTCACATATATGGAAACATACTAAGAACATTATGACAATAATTGACATCAATGACAACACAATAATTGATCATCACAACACCAAATTTGTACCATCACATCATCAATCATTACAACATCAGTTATGCCAATAGTCTTAAGGATAATAGAGTAGATATTGTGATGATTCAAGAAACAAAAATGAAAAACATATTTTTGGAAAAATAGTAAAGAACATTTGGCCTCAAGCTCATTTCATTATTTTTTATTCAAAAGGGGCTCTAGGGGAATTTCTATCCTTTGGAATCCCTTTCTTTTCAATTTTCATCCTCTATTAATAGATATAGTATTACTCTTAAAATGAGGGATAATATTTCTTCAAAAAGATGGAACTTGATGAATATATGTGATCCTATTACTAGAACTAGAAGGGTTACACTATGGAATGAACTGGAAGAGTGTATTCAAAATAATATACAAGACTTCTAGATGATTGATGGGGATTTCAACTCTCCTCTTTATCCTTTAGAGAAACAAGGGTGTCAAGAGGACTTCTCAGATAGCATTTATGATCCAGCCAACTTCTTTTTTGTGGTCGAATTGATTGATTTAAGAGGAGCCAGGTTCAAATGGAGTAATCGGTGTTGAAGAGAACCACCTTATCTAGGTTAAGTTGGACAAATTTCTAATAAGAAGCAACTAGAACATTCTTTTTGAGCTCTCTCTATTCATGCTTCCCAGAACTGGGTCGGGTCACAATGCATTGCGTCTTAATTGGGAGAATTTAGTACTATAAAGTCTCATTTCCTTTCAAGTACTATATCATGTGGACTTATCATCCTTTTTTTTTTTATTATGAAGGATTGGTGGAACATCTCTTTCAGTGACATTTCAATGTTTATTCTAACTTTAAAACTAAAGAAAGTAAAATAAATGGTCAAAGGTTGGAACAAGCCTTCTTTAGAAATATCTTCCAAAAGAAGAAATCCCTGGCTATTGAACTTAAAGAAATTCGGGATAGAATGGAACAAGGTCAGATTGATAATGATAAATTACAAAAATAAAATGATCCTAGATCTCAATAGTTTAAGATAATCAAAGAGGAAGAGGTCTTATGGAAATAAAAATCTTGAATCCAATTGATAATGGAGGGGGACAAGAATACTAAATTCTTTCATCAATCCACCTTGAAACATAGGGCTAGAAACATAATGAGAAGGCTAATTAGATAGGATAGCACTTTTCTTAGTAAGGATGTGGAGATTGTTGAGGAAGCTTTTTCTTTCTTCTACCTCTATCATCAACACTCTAACTTGGATAGTCATATGGATCAAATATTAGAGGTTATCCCTTGCTTGATTACTAATACAAATATGAAGGAAATGCACAAACCGATATCCTTAGAAGAAGTGAAAAAGGTTTTTTTCTCTTTCGGATCCTACAATGCTATAGGCTTGGATGGGTTCCCCCCAGCCTTCTTTCAAGATCAATGGAACATAGTGGTTGATGATGTATTTAAGCTGGCAAGATATTTTTTGGGTCTGGAAGGATCTCGAATTATATAAATGTCACTTTTATGTCCCTTATTCCCAAGAAAGAAGATGCTTCCTCAATGTACTATTTTTGACCACTCAGTTTGTTCAATACTATTTACAAAATCCTCTCAAAGCTAGTGGTGTTCAAGATTAAATTGGTCCTAGATAAATTACTTTCCCCAAACCAGAAAGGCTTTGTCTAAGGGAGGTGCATTATGCATGTTGTCTTTACCACTCATGAGATCATCCACTCTATGAAAGTTAGCAAGAAGCCAAGTATGGTGCTAAAAATATGTATATCAAATCCTATGATAGGGTTTCATTTATTTTATTATCTAAAGTTTGAAAAAGGTTTGGGTTCAAAAGTAGATTCCTCGGGATCTTGGAAGCTTGTTTTAAAACTCCTTGCTTTGTTTTGGTTAATGGCTCTCCTAAATGAAATTTCTCCTATGGCAGAGGTCTTAAACATGGTGACTCTCTCTCTCTCTCTCTCTCTCTCTCAATTATAGTGGTTGAAGTTCTAGGTAGTAATTGTAAGAGAATGCTTAATCAAAGAATCATCAAAGGGGTCAAAGCTATGTCATCCTTATCTACTGAATTTCATTAACAATTTTTCAATGACACTATTTTTTTTAGAAACCTCTATAGTGTACAGCTAAGAAATAGAAAGCTATTTTAGACGATTATGTAGTAGCCTAAGAAAAAATTATAAATTATAGTATAAGAAAGATCTAATTTTTTAATTCAGATGAGAGAGTGATATATAAAGTGATTAACATTAAATTGGGTGTTAAAGAGTGGATCTCCCTATCTTGGGCTTCCTTTAACTGCTAAATCTCCCAATATTGCATTTTGGAATACTTTGATTGAAAGATTCCATAAGAAATTAGCTACATGGAAAGGGAAAATTCTTAGCCAAGCTGGTAAAGTTCAAATTTTAAAGGCTTCCCTCTAGAACATCCCAGTATACTATTTATTGTTTAAAATCCTATATTATAATGCAAACTAGATAGAACAAGTGAAAAGAAATTTTCTATGGGCCAGAGCTGAGGACAAGGAAATAATATCCTTAGTTAATTGCAAAAATGTTTGTGATCCAAAATCACAAGGGTGTTTGAGGAATATTCAAACCTTTTGATAAGGCTCTTATTTCAAAGATAGGGTGGCAATTCCTTCAGGGATCTAAAGCTTAGGTCATAATTTTAAAGGCTAAGTATCTTAGGGGAAAATACCCTATATCCTTTCTATATAAGGGTGACCTCTTGAATGTTTTTGTTATTTGGAATAATATCTTGAAATGCATAGAGATTTTAAGGAGGGGAGTTGGCAAGGTGATAGGAAATAATAAAAGATACTTTATTTTGGAAAGAGGTTTGGAAAGGTGATTCCCCTCTCTCCTTGGCTGGTTCTAATGAGAATCTTAAAGAAGTTACCTGCCAAATTATAGGAAGAGAGTTCATGATTAAATCAAAAGGGAGAATGGATTCCCAACCTAGGTAAATATCAAGGATCTCTTAAAAATAAATAGGAAAATAATAAATGGTCGGCAACCTAATTGGGAAAAAATTTTAAGAAATATATAATGAACCTTATGGGCGACTTTACCTAGATGTGTCAAAATAAGGAAGATGAAAGGGTGTGGAGACCTAACCCCTCAAGTGATTTCTATGTTAGATCAGCTTACTCTCTTCTATAGGCTCCTCTGACAAGACAACTACTTCTAGACTAGAGAAAAGTTTG
>JAGRRI010045509.1:0-11137 GCA_018584345.1 Thuja plicata
ATAAAGGAGGAGGGTGTAGGATAAGATGATATCCTAGTGAGAGAAGTGAGAGGGAGAGGTGGTAGAGTGATTGGTTGAGGAGATGGTGGTGATGAGGATGACCATGTAGAATATGATGGTGGTCATAGGAGAGATGTCAGTGATCATGGAGGAGATGAGAGTGATCATGGAGGAGATGATAGGGATCGCGATGGAGCTACTAAAAAGAGGAGGAGATTTTTGTTTCTAGATCAAGGACAGGTAGCTTGCAAAGCTAGGTCAAGTATAGTAGGACATTATTTGTAGAGAGGTATCCAAGGTCAGGATATGCAAAGATTACATGGGGAGTTGGTTATATCACAAACATACATCATATTATTGTAGGGAAAAATTCAAAGGCTTGAGGCTGAGTTAGCTTCTACCAGGTCAAAGAGAGATCATGATATTCATACCATGGAGGCAGAGTTAGCAACTACTAGGAATCAGAGAGATTATGCTATACAACAATGAAAAGTAGTAGAGGATATAGCCCAGCGGTTAGAGCAGGTGACTAGAATGGTATGACTCGCCATACCATGCAAGATATACGAGAGGAGATCTAGAGGGGGGAGTTCTATCATACTTTATATCATGAGTTATTTCCAGTAGGTCAAAGTGACCATTCCTATACACAGAGTGTTAGAGGTGCTACTTCACGGTAGGTTGAGAGTAGAGGTGTATCAAGGCCATCTCCTAGACCTTTGAGGGGACCATATGTAGTGATAGGTGATGGTGTAGGAAAATCAACTAGTGTAGGTACATTTACAAGTGCAGGTATAGGTGTAGGTACAGGTGGCCATATTTTTATGGCTCGCTCGATAGAGTCAGGAGATAGTCATGCTTAGATCTTCTTGATTGTATCATATTTTTGATGAGGACATATATATCACTTTTGATGATGTATTGTTGATATATCTTGATGTGTACCTTTGTGATGTAGATACTTGTGATTTTTGGACATTGCAGAGACCTTACCCCTTACTTTTGATGATGTTCTTCTTGGATGTCATTATATATGGAATTTTATGAGTTTGATGATTTATGATGATGCCAGGAGACATTTTGATGACTGCAGTTTATATGATTCTATCTATATGCATGTTTCCATGGTTTTTTTTATTCAGGATGTATGTGTGCAGATACTGTACTTTTTATGTTTATGTATGGATGCCCCAAAATGTATGGAAAATGATGTTTTATGTTTCTATTATGGATGCAGAATATGAATGTGATGATTCTAGGTGATAATGCAATGCTTTATGTATACGATGGTGATTGATAATGATGTAATGCTTATGGATAATGTTAATGTAACTAAATAATTTGGGTAATATGTAATATAACTAAATGATAAGGAAATGCACCTAAATGAGGATATATAATATAATCATATAATGATAAATGAATGAAATGATCCTAAATTGCAAGTGTTCCTAAATGTATATGAAAATGCCCCTAATGAATGCAATTTGTGAAATATAAATGAGATGTATTTTTTTTATAAAGTCCCACATATTCCATCGAAAGAAGAATTATTGATACTTTAACTTGGATGTTTGACCCCGCCTTTCCTTGAGAAATCCCATAATGAAATATGTATGCATGATTTAAACTAACTTGAATGAAATACATAAATGCAACCTAAAATTGTTGTCACTTTTTTACGGATTGCTATTTTTGCAAGTATCATCATTGAGAATTTTGGTAAACCATTTGGAAACTGGTACAACCCTCACTGGTGACATTTCCAAGCCATGATGGTATGAATATCTATTTCATCAGATTTAATGTGACCACTTCCATCATTGAAGTTCTAACTCATCAATACAACCCTCACTGGTAAGATTTCCCCCACCATGAGGGTATGAATACTAATTAAATCGGATTCAATGCTGCAAGTGGATTTTGGCATTAAGATATGAACAATCTAAATGGCCAAGGTATATGTTTTTGTAAATAAACAAAGGTATGGACCCTATTGATAGACAACTGTCCCCGATGTTTCTTTTATGATCATGTCATTAGATGAACTTGCATATGTCTTGGAATAAACCTTACAAGAAAACATCTAAAAAAATAATCATGTATCCATCATTGCATATCTAGTTCAAAATATCATTGATAGGCTAAAAAGACATGATAGAAAAATCAAGAAACATTATTGAGCTTAACTTTTCTATTTGTTTGTTGATCCATTTCCTTAGAAAAAATATGCATCCAATTTTGATCATTTATTCATAATGATTGATGTATCATCTTAGCGTTTGATTGCTTAGCCTTTGAATTTGATATGAGTCATATGTTTGGATTTGTAGAAATTTGATATTTGGATCAATCAATAAGTGTAAAAGATTTTCATTCTTGATTTTTGATGAAGGGATTTGAAATCTCGCTTGTGTCTGTTCTCTGATGAGCTCTTGGAATTTGAATTGTGCCCCTAATTGGATTTGTCAATGATAATGAACCAAGACAACTTTCCAACACCGTGACAAAGGTTTTATGTACAAATGCAACTTAGAGACTTTATTATGACTATGTACAAATGACAGAATGCAATGGGGTATATACAAGGATGGGAAAATGTAAATGCAATGCAACTAGGCTTGACTTAGGGCAAGTAGCATCTATTTTAACAGGTTTTCACCACTTGGATTTATTGCACTTTTTTTTTTCCTCTTTTTTCCTCTTTTTTTTCTATCAAGGTGCCTATTGCTAGGTTTTCACCAAGGCATGTTTTATCTTTTTTTTCTTTTTTTCTACCAAGATGCCTATTGCTAGGTTTTCACCAAGGCACTTTTTTTTTCTTTTTTAATATTTTTTTAAATTTTTCTCAGGTTTAATTTGAACTATACAACATGATGCTTTTCCATTTGATACTCTCTCTTCTTATACTCTTTCAATGAATAATCTTTCATTTTATTAGGCATAAAATCTCTTTAAGTGTATGCTATTAATGGGTTCATGAAGCTCATGTCCTTCACAATCAATTAATTTGTATGTTCCCTTCCCATAGGATGATGTAATTACAAAGGGTCCTAGCCAATTTGCCTCAAATTTCCCCTTCTTTTCCCTTTCTGATTGGTTTGTGGGATTTTCTCTTAGAACAAGATCACCTATTTGGAAGGCTCAAGGTTTGATCTTTCTATTATAGTTATGAGACATTCTCTTTTGGTACACTTGAAGATGATTATAAGCTTGATGTTGATATTCTTCTAATAACTCTAGCTCTCTCAATATAGACACTCTATACTCTTCATTGGCCAGGATGCCATGTAATAAGACTCTTAAGGATGGAATTTCCACTTCTAATGGTAAAAATTCTTTGGCTCTATACACTAAATAAAAAGGTGTGGCCCCAGTAGGTGTTATGATGCTTTTCTATAAGCCTAAAGTTTTGTGTTTAACTAGATGTGCTAATCCCTACCCGAATCATCAGCTATTTTCTTGAGGATTTTTAGAATGTTCTTATTAGAGGCTTCTTCTTGTCCATTACCTTGTGTTGGTGCTTAAATCAACAGACTGGATTTCCTATGGACTTTCCAATCCAATGCTAGGAAACCCAAGTGATTTGGAAAACTAACAAGATTCAACCAAGGCAAGGTTGAACCCTCTGTAATTTTGGCTTTGCAGAACCAAGGATGGTAGGCCTATACCTTAAACTTATCCTTCAAGTCTTAAAGATTTTTATAGCAAATAGAATACACCTCAAACCCTCTCTCTCAAGTATGGAAAGGCACTTGAAAGAAATATAACTAAAAGCAATATATCATAAATTGTAAACTAAAATACTTTGAGTAATTGAAAGAACGTTTAGTAAATATGTATGTAAATTGAAATGAATAGATAGATAAGATATCACAAAAATATAAAAAATAAATTGAATAAATATAATCCAAATAAATATTAGACCAACGCCTTATTCTATCATGGGCAATAGAGTCAAAATCATCCCAACCCTATGTACAAGCTCAGAGACAATTTGCAAGAAACATATCAGTTCAAAGGTGTTATGATGAGCATGTATCTTAAGACAAATCCACAACTATCTCAATTGAGTTTAGCTCCTCAAATGACAGATCGATTGATTGTGGCCACAATCAATTGAATTTAACCATGCGAGATGAAAAGACCAATTGGTAATGAAAGTTGCAAATTTAATCAATTAAGTATGCAACATCAAACTATCACTTTGAAGAAAATATAAAGATTTTATCCAAGGGACTAATCAAAAATGAATTTGAGTCAATTCCCACAGATGAAAGAAAAAAGCACTTATCTTTATTGATTTTTTAAAAATAGTACATCCAGGTCCATATTATACTTGTTGATTAAAAACTATCCAAATATGCCAAATTGTATTATATTGTATTGTCTTGTCTCTTTAAATTTTACATTATGTATATATATATGTGTGTGTGTGTGTGTGTGTGTGTATTTGAGTGGCTTTCACACCTCTTTAGGGTGAAAAGACACAACCCCTATTACAAATTATTTTGAAAAAACAATAAACTAACTAAAAAATAACTACCTAACTTTCAGATTTGGCTTTGGTCAAAAATCCAAAACACCTCATGAAAAGCTAATATTTCTTTTAGAGATAGGAAATTTGATTTCCCAAATTGATTCATTTTTAGATTTTTAAAATTCAACCATCTTCAGCTTCTGTCGGCATCATCTTTGTAGCATGTCGAAATTCCAACATTTTCTGAAGGCTTCGATTAGTTAGTTCTATTTATTTGTGTCATAAAGCTTCCTTCCTTTGGTTTTTTTAGTATGGAGAACCTTGCTTCTTGATAATAGATTGGGACTTCTAAATTTGCAAAATTTAGGGTACCACCAATGGCTCTTTCTAGGGACGTATGCTCCCTATGAGCATAGCAAGATTCCAGCTATCCGGGGAGAAGCAGACCAAGTATCTACACTTAATCTAATGCAAAGTGAAATTGGGTGGCCCCAGGCCCCCCAAAAAAGTGAACACTTATTCTTTCCTCTATCAAACACATAATTCTAATCTGTAATACTTTGGATCTCCCGAATACAATGCCACCATTCTCATGGACAACATTCATTTCTTTATTAACACGCTTTCAATTTTGTTTACCCTTAGAAAAGTCAGCAGGTGCACTGTAGTCCTTGATAAATAGAAGATCCCCATGCATTTGATCAACCCTACAAGTAACTAGATTAAGCTCTTCTTCTTGGATGCCTTTACGTACACAATCTTCCCTATACTCGAGATGTTTCTCTTCACAAAAAGAATTTGGAGATAACTCACATTCAAGAACTTCCTTCTTATCAAGAATTTGATCAGATAGGATACTCGGATAATTTTTAGAACTAAGCTTCAACACATTCTCCTCATTATGTCTGTTTGATTCCATCTCATCTTCACATGTTTGATACAACTTCTTCTTATAGGATGAAATAATGTATGTCTCACTTTTTGAATACACTTCCCCATACATGTTTTGAGTTTCATTATCTTCAAAATGATCACTAGGGCCTCTGTCTTTATAATGATGTTAATGGACTTGATTACATAGAAAATATTCTTCAAATAATGGATTCAAAGATATAGAGAACTCAGGCATATCTACATGAGAGATTTAATTTTAAACTTCTTCATGTTCATATGTTGTATGCTGTTCTATTTCATCTCCGTTATTTAATTCCTAAAATTTATCATCTTCTTCATTTAGTACCCCCTGAGTATGTATTGATCCATCAACTTGCCTATCATGGTGCATTGATAAATAAATTTGACCACTCTTCTCAACATGTTTTTGATATTCCATGTCTAGTAAATTTGATATTTCTTCTGTACTAAGAAGATCTTCTTCCTCATCATCATGCTCATTGATACTTGTTTCCATGCAATTCTCACTATGTACAGATTATTCTTCAATCTGATCCAAATTTTTCTCCTCTATGTCATCACAAGTATTATTATGGTTCTTAAGAATGGATGCTCCTTTATCTTTTGTATGAATAGTGCACTCATCTTCCTCACCAAGATAATCATCAAGCACAAGGCCTTTTTCAATCTGAGCATAAGCCTCCATTTTTCTGTCTTCATCATCTTCTTCTAATATATGCGCAAGGAACTTTATAGAAGGATCATCTGATGTGATTCCAAATTTTTTGACCTTTCTCATGATTTGTTTTTGTGAAGGCATAATTTTTTAAGGTATTTCTTGAAGAATATTCACCGTTCTTATCAAAAAATGTGCAAAAGAATCCCCTTCAAATCTCTCCAAGCTAAAAAATGCATCAAGTGGAGGCATACTAGGATCCTCTTCCATGCTGCAAATTTGGTCTTCATACCATTCATAGCACATGTTGTATTCTTCACCACTGGCATCATGAAACATATAAAGAAACCATTTCTCAAACTGTCTCCATGATGAGATGGACTGCGTAGGTAATGATTCATATTCTTCTTGTCCATTATTTTAATAACCATGCAAACAAGTTCATGGCATCATCTTTTGTATGGACCTCATAATTATCAAGGATTATATGAAAAGCATCCAAATGATCAAGAGATGATTCATCATAATCTCCATAAAATTCAGGAACCCTCTATGAAAGTTGTGAAAATAATTCATTAGAACTGCATTGAAACTTTCTAAGATCCAAAGGCTTGGTATCAACAGGAATCAAAAACCTTTTGAACATAATTTTAAACATTATGTAATAGATCTTCTATTACTAATTAAAGGACAAATGCTCATCCCTTCCAAGCTATCTCCCTCACTGGAGAAATTAAAATTTTCTAACATACAGGGTCGCCACCTTTTTATCTCCTTTTGAGTCTTTTCCCTTAGTAGAGTCACTGGCTGAAATAATTTATTAAATAGAGTCGCCACCTTCTTATCAGAAGGAAAATACTTACTATTTTTTGAGTTCTTTTCTCCCAGTAGAGTCTTAAATATATCACTAGAGCTTCTAGGTAATATTCAACGTTGTGTTTCATAGACAAATCCCCAGCAGAGTCACCAATCTGTTGGTGCTCAAATTAACAGAGTGGATTTCCTATGGACTTGCCAATCCAATGCTGGAAAACCCAAGTGATTTGGCCAACTAACAAGATACAACCAAGGCAAGGTTGAACCCTCTGCAATTCCAGCTTTGCAGAACTAAGGCTAGTAGGCCTATACCTTAAACTTATCCTTCAAGTCTTAAGGATTTTTATAGCAGATATAATACACCTCAAATCCTCTCTCTCATGTATGGAAAGGAACTTGAAAGAAATCTAACTGAAAGAAATATATCATAAACTATAAAATGAGATACTTTGAATAATTGAAAGAGTGTTTAGTAAATATGTATGTAAATTTAAATGAACAGATAGATAAGATATCACAAAACTATAAACAATGAACTTAATAACTATAATCCAAATAATGACTAGACCAGTGCCTTATTCTATCACGGGCAATAGAGTCAAAATCATCCCAAACCTACGTACAACCTCAGAGACAATTTGCAATAAATATATCACTTCAAAGACATTATGATGATCATGTATCTTAAGACAAATCCACAACTGTCTCAATTGAGTTTAACTCCTCAAATGACAGACCGATTGATTGTGGCCACAATCAATTGAATTTAAACATGCAAGATGGAAAGACCAATTGACAATCAAAGCGGAATATTTAATCAATTAAGTATGCAACATCAAATTATTATTTTGAAGAAAATCTAAAGATTTTATCCAAGGGAATAATCAAAAATGAAGTTGAGTCAATTCCCACAGATGAAAGAAAAAAACACTTATCTTTATTGATTTTGAAAAAATAGTACATCTAGGTCCATGTTATACTTATTGATTAAAGACTATCCAAATATGTAAAATTTTATTATATTGTATTGTCTTGTCTCTTTACATTTTACATTATGTATATATATACATATATGTGTGTGTGTGTGTGTGTGTGTGTGTGTTTGAGTGGCTTTCACACCTCTTTAGGGTGAAAAGACACAACCCTTAATACAAATTATTTTGAAAAAGCAATAAACTAACTAAAAAATAACTACCTAACTTTTGGATTTGGCTTTGGTCGAAAATCCAAAACACCTCATGAAAAGCTAATATTTCTAATGGAGATAGGAAATTTGATTTCCCGATCTAGGATGTTTTTAGATTTTTAGAATTTGACCATCTTCAGCCTCTGCCGACATCATCTTTGTAGTGGGTCAAAATTCCAGCATTTTTTGAAGGCCTCGATTAGTTAGTTCTATTTATTTGTGTCATAAAGCTTCCTTCCTTTGATTTTTTTAGTATGAAGAAACTTACTTCTTGATAATGGATTGGGACTTCTAAATTCTCAAAATTTAGGGTACCACCACCTTGAGGATAATAGATAGAAGAAAAATGTTGAGTAATATGAAATGTTTCACATAACTCCTTAACATCCTTATTTTTGAATTGTCTTTCATTATCGGTGATAAGTGCATGTGGGATACCATATCTACAAATGATGTGGTTTAGGATAAACATGGAATTTTTTTTCCCGTTGAGTTGTTAAGGGTACAACTTCCACCCATTTTGTAAAGTAATCAGTTGCAATGATAATGTATTTGTGCCCACTAGAAGGAGGATATATCATCCCTATCAAATCAAAACCCCATTGATAGAAATGCCAAGGTGTAGTAATGGGATGTAATTCCTATGCTGGCACATGTATCAAGTTCCCATGATATTGGCACTTTTGACAAATTTTCACAAATTGGCATGCATCATTTTCCATGGTCGACCAATAGTACCCCATCCTAAGAAGTTTCTTTTCTAAGGTAAATCCACTTGAGTGTGACCTACAAATCCCCTCGTGAATGTCATCTAAAGAAGTTTTCTATTCCTCACTCTCTAGACATATAAGTAATGTTCTATCAAGACCTTTGTGATACAATGTGTCAACAATAAGGATAAGCACGAGGCTTGGTGTATAAGGTTTTATTTCTCATTTCAAGTTTGGTCTATAGCTAAGATGTTATCTTTGAGATAGGTATAAATAGAACCATACCAAGTAGAGTCATGACCCATAAGTAGGCAAATGATTTGGGAATCAGGATGGTTGTATGCGGGTTTTACCAATTCATTCACCAAGAGCTCATATCTATCACCTTGATCATGTATTTGCAATAGTGAAGCTAGTGTGGCCATGGCATCAGCTGCTTTCTTCTCTGCTCTAGGTATTTTCTCAACTGTGTTCAATACAAAATGCTTTTTTAAGTCATCAATCATCCTTTTATAAGGCATGAGTTTGTTATCTTTAGTTTGGTATTCATCATTATTCTGATTGATGACTAATAGAGAATCCCCATAAATTTGAATTTCTGTAATCCTCCATTATAAATCCATTTTTATACCAATCACAAGAGCTTCATACTTTGCTATATTATTCGTGCAGGGAAATATAAATTTGAATGGTTTGGAGATTGTGCAACCTTGGGGTGTAATGAAGAGAACTCCTGCCCTCGAGCCATGTTGAGTATAAGATCCATAAAAGTATAAATTCCATGTCTTTTTCTCACTAGTAAGGATACTTGCATCTAGAAACTCCACTTGAATAGGTTTCTCACTTGAGAGTGGTGATTCTGCTAGTTGATCTTCAATAACTTGTCCCTTAATAGATTTACGATCCACATACTCAATGTTGAACTCACTCAATACCATAACCCACTTGGCTAGCCTCCCTGTGAGAGTTGACTTGTTAAGAAGATATTTGAGTGGATCTATTTTAGAAATAAGTCAGATTTTATGTGCAAGCATGTAATGTCAGAGCTTTTGAGACACAAAGATGACTTCTAAGAATGCTCTTTTTGCACAAGTATACTTGAGCTCATATTTGACTAAAGTTATACTAATATAGTAGATTTATTTTTCTTTTCCTTTGTCATCTTCTTGTGCTAAGAGGGCCCCCAATGAATTTTCAGTTGCTGATATGTATATAATTAAAGGTTTTCCTAGTATTTGAGCCATTAGAACTAGAGGATTTTCCAAGTATTTTTGTAAAAGAGCAAATGAATCTTCACATTTACTATCCCATTGAAAGAGGATATCTTTGTGCAATAATTGAGTAAAGGAGTGAAATTTTTCCGCCAATTGGGATATGAATATTCTAATAGATTGTAGCCATCCTTGCAAAGACCTCAATTAAAAAATATTTCTTGGTGCCCCGATTTCCATAATGGGTTGAACTCTAGCAGGATCCACTTCTATTCCCTTTTCCGACACAATATATCTCAACAATTATCCAGGTTGAACACCAAAGGCAAACTTTTTAGGATTTAGCCTTACATTGAATTGTTCCAATCTTGTGAATCTTTTATCAAGTATGGGTAAATGTTATTTTCCAGTATAATATTTTGCAAGAATATAATCTACATAGTCCTCCATAAATGTATGCATAATGTCATGGAATATGGTAGTCATGGCCCTTTGATAGGTTTCCCCTGCATTTTAAAGACCAAATGGCATCACATTCCAGCAAAAAGTATCCCAAGGACATGTAAAATCCATTTTATCTTGATATTTTAGAGCTATATTTATTTGATTATAGCCACTAAACCCATCCATTAAGGAAAACATAGAATGCCCCAGTTTCAGATCTACTATAGTATCAATTTTAGGAAGTAGGAAATCATCTTTGGGACATGCTTTATTTAAATCCCTAAAGTCGGTGCAAATCCTTATGATTTTGTCACTTTTGGAAATAGAGACAATGGTGGAGATCCAAGCTGCATATGCAATAGGCTGAATAAATCATGTATCCAAGAGTTTCTTTAACTTTTATTTAACCAATAATGCCACATGTGGATTCATCTTTCTCAATTTTTGCTTTACTGGTTTAACTCTTGGAGCTATGTTGAGATGGTGCATTATTAGATTTGGGTCCAATCCTGGAATATCAACATAGGATCATGCAAAATTCACTTGTCTTTCTTTTAAAAAGTCAATGAATTTCTCCCTTTCTTCTATAGATAAAGATGTAGCTAAATGAATAACCTTTGGTCCTGCCTCTGTTCCAATGTTGATCTTTTCTGTTGGCTCTATCAAGATAGCATATCTTTCTTTATGATGGTTAGGTAAAATGTCAAGTCTCTCATCCTT
>JAGRRI010045511.1:0-11543 GCA_018584345.1 Thuja plicata
AGCATTAGATTTCATGTCTCGAGATTTGGATCAAAGTATATTAGACATACATTTGTCTTGAAATTAAAATAATCCAATTTTAGTTGTTAGGGTTTTGTAGACTAAGGTCAAATAAATGACAATAGACATGCCCTTCATTTATGGACTTGGTTTGACAAATAATACAACCTTGCTTTTCATTTTATTTCATTTCCCTTTGTTTCTCCTTCCTTTCTTGATATTTGAAGACATGGGAATTTTAGAAATACTCCAGGGTTCCCTAATGTTGCGATTACTGCTGAAGGATTTGCAATGTGGCATAAGATAAATGTTCTTGTAGGACAACTTGTAGAAATGTGCACAAATGAGTAAAAAAATAATCTTTAATTATATGCTATAAGAGTGATTGTATAGATCTAGAAAAAATTTCTTGAACCAATTGAAGTGCAAAATGGGAGTGGTATATGAATATAGACCTCAAATATTTGGATGATTAAAACAAATAACTTTCACAGATTTTTGTTTAGTTGGACTTTGGAGGGAAAATTTTTTGTGGGAGAAAACAATTTTGTAATTTTAATTTTGAATTTGGAAGGGTCAAATCTGTGAGCATAAGATCAATTTCTTTGATTGCAAAGATCACCCCAAGCATATAATTGGGCTAAATCGATGTGATAATCAAGTACACAGA
Organism: Thuja plicata; assembly: GCA_018584345.1. Lineage (NCBI taxonomy): Eukaryota > Viridiplantae > Streptophyta > Pinopsida > Cupressales > Cupressaceae > Thuja > Thuja plicata. The sequence continues at coordinate 671 of JAGRRI010045511.1, forward strand.
GGTATGAGCATATAATGACTATAATAAGAATGTGAATAAGGTGATTAGGGTAGGACAAAAATGTATAGGGAGTGTGTAATGGGTGATAGGGTTGAGGTTGCACCAAATTACATAATATGTTAACATAATTATGTATAAGGATACTCTCACCTAAATGGTTTAGGGAGTGTGTAATGGGGCAATTGGCTTGATTTGCACAAAATTGCGTCACTTGTTAATATGTTTATGTATTAGGACACTCTCACCAAAATGTGTTCAAAAGAAAATTCAAATAATATGGGCATGCAAATTTTTTAATATTAAATTTTGTCTCCACTTTGAGATGTATGTGAATCGTAAAATGATCATGCATATTTAACATCCACATCTATCCATGTAAAATAAAATTGAAACATGAAATCATACCATGAGGTGTCCATCCATGTATAGTAAAATAAAAAATAAAATGATATCACTACACGATCATATAAAGTAATAGACCCTACAAGGTGTCATCATGTAAACTTGTCCTTCAGCATGTGCTCTCCATGGGATGTAAAGATGAATATATATAACATGTCAAAGTCATTTGTGACAACATGTACCAAAAGGTATCTTAGTGTCATTCGCATGTAAACTAGGAACATGTGAATATAAAGCCAAAATTGAAAATCATTGACTTTTATTACACTAATAATAATACCCAAGCCTTACACTATAATAATACCCTTCTTACACTGTAATCATTGACTTTTATTACAGTTGTGGAAATCATTACATTTTTACAAGGTCACTGATTACAGTGTAAGAAGGGTATTATTCATTCTTTTGTTGGCTTCTCTTTTATCTTTAAGTTTTCATTTTATACGAGTTTACTGATCATATACTCATTATCTTCTCATCCAAATCCCCTCCTGATGCTTTTATGTGTTTGAATTGTATTATCCCTATATGTAGGTGTAGATATTGCATTTTATTTTAAGTGTGCAATGCATTTTTTAATTATTTTTTAGATATTAATTGCTAAATATTGTGTGCTCGATGGTATGAAGTGGTTTTGGCCTAATTCTTATTTCCTTTTTAGTAAGTATCTTCAAAAAATTACTCGGTGTGCATATCCAGTGCCAAATATGTGATCAACATTTTGCAAATACATCTATACCCCATTCTAATACTCCCAATGTTGATACAGGCAGCGCGTATGTTGGCTCAGGTTGTTGGGTTTGGCTATACACCTCAATGAATAATTCAATTTTTGTACTGAAATCATCAGTATGTAGGATCTCTAGACTTGAATCATTTCTTGTCTAATCCTGCATTGGGAGGTACCAAGAAGGAATATATTTGGTGATGATATGCAACCAATCTGAGTTGAATCATTGAAGATACTTGAAAGAAACCAAATTACAATGTGTTTTTATCTTGCCCAAACTGGAATAGGAATATAATGGAAGCATTAGACTTACAGGTTGCTCACATTTATGATAACCTTTGCATCTCTGATAATCTCTGCACAAGTGGATTTGAAGTCTCAATGATTCCAATATGAAAACTAATCCTTCAAAAGCAAGGCTTACACCAAAGATATTGGAGTCCCAAACTGATGGTTTTGATTTTCGTTTACTCCAATATATTTTCCCATTCAATGAATTCAGAGATGAAATATACATTAAAGATATAGTATTGCTTTGTAGAGATAATGACTTGGTGAAAAGAATAGGAGCTGCTACTGCTCTTAAAGTCAGGGCTACTGGTATTCCATATGTATTTTCGCCTTGTGTGGTTGTAAGTACTTGTTCTGAGATAGATGGTGTGGGATGTGCTTGCTTAATGTGAGCCTCAATTAATACCGAATTTCTTGATGCATGACTTGTTTGGCCATAGCAATGATGCACTCAAGGATGTTTCAGTTAGGCTTGCATTAGTCTTTTCAAATCTACTAGACATCTTTAGTGGGTTAATAAGTTGTACATGCTTCTTTTTTCCTTTGTCAATCTATGATATATATAGTTTGTCAAAATTATTTGATGTGTATTGTGATGAAGTAACAGAAGGTCTAGTAGCTCTCTTACAATGTTTTTGTAGCTTGAATGTATTTTCAGTTTATTAGCTCTCATTTCTACCTTAAAAATGTTTGGTGCATGTGAATATGGTATTTTATAGGTACATTCTTATATTTTTCTCAGATTTCTCAATGCCCGATATGGGTCCTATCAAATCACATTGGTTTTCAATTCTTTGGATTCTATGTTTATTTTATTTAGAACCTTAATGTACAACTGAAAGCAAAATTGCCCTCTACGGTCAAGGGCTTTGGGTGTATGGTATTTAGAAATTTAGTGTTTACAGTTTAACTGCAAGAAAAATTAACCTCTGTAGTTAGTCTTTGGATCTATGGTATTTGTCTAGCGTTCTTAAACTGCGATCACAATAATTGAGCATGTATTTCGTGGCCCGCGATGGGGAAGGTGCTTTGAATCTTACAGTGAAGACACTGAACTAGTTATGAAAATGTCTGAGATCATTGAAGGGCTATAGGGCTCTCCCCCTGAAGAAAATCCTAATGGCTATGGGTGGAGGGTATGCTAGCTTTGTTACATTTTTTTGAAACTCTTACCTTGTCATGATTGTCTTCTGTTCAAATGTTTAACTTCAAACTAAATGTTGTAGCTTGTGCCAAGCATTTTGTTGGAGACGGTGGAACAAAGGGAGGAGTAAATGAACATAATACTATGACAACCTACCATGATCTTTTCTAGATTCACACACGTCCATACCTATACTCCTTGGCAAAGGGTGTATCAACCATCATGGCTTCTTATTCTAGCTAGAATGGGGTGAGAATGCATGGAAACCACTACCTTCTAACTAGGGTTTTGAAAGATGAGCTTGGATTCAAAGTAAATATAACAAGTAGAGTTTGATTCTTTTCATTTGATTTTTGTACTAGTAACATCCATAGAGAGCAAGAACTATAATCAAACGACTGCATCCATAGAAATATCTCCTCAGTAATTTTTAAAAAAAACACATGAAATACAGAAGGCATATTTGACGACACTCAATCGCCAAAAAATCTAGTGCATCTTGGAAAAATAGATAAAACTTAAACTGGTTAAAACCTTACCCCCGATAAAATAGCTGGAGTCAAACCTGGAAATACGGATAAAATGCACTGTCTAGAGCCTCGTCATAGCCTCCTCTACAGCCTCCTCATAGACTCCTCTACGATCTGCAGGTGTAGCAGCCTCCAATACCTCGGCTTACCCTTCCATGACCTTGGTGAGCGTCAAACCCTCGAAACCTTTCACCTAGGGATAACTTTAAGAAACCCCCTCAAAGGAAAAAATGTAAAATCCTAGCGAATCGTACATTAATTGAGGGGAAAAAATTTCTTGATGATGGAAATTTTTTTTTACAAATTAGGAAAATAAAATAAAGTTGAAGGCATATTTTTTCCTTGCCTAATGAAATTTCATAAAATCCTGACGAATATGACATTAAGGTGGGGGCAAATATATATTGTATGAGGCGAATGATTTTCTTTTGAATTAAAAAATTATAATATATGAGGCAAATTTTATAGACCGTTTGAAAATTTATTTATTTTATTGGCTAATTTTTTGTTAATTATGGGAAAAAAATGTATTGCAGAATTTTATCTACCGATTGAAAATTTATTTATTTTAATGGCTAATTTTTTGTTAATTATGGGAAAACTAAATATTTTATTGGCAATTTTCAAAGGATGAGACTCGTCATGTGGGCCAATGCCAAATGGAAATTTATTAGAGATGTAACATTGTAATTCATGCAATATCACATCCAGCGAATATCGCCTTTATTTGTTGCGAATATAACAAATCACTCATGGACACATAACCTAATTAGTAATATCCATTATTTTATATATTTTTAAATGTATTATTAGAGATCATTTGATGATCCTAGATCAATGGCTAAAATTTAATTTAGGGCTGAATTTCTTGAAGGAAATAGAGTTCTAGAGGATGTCGCCGAAATGATGACACATATCAAGCCTTAAAACCTGCACCGTAACCATGATCGTTGATTACTACTAGTTATTTGTTTATGTGGATAGTTGATAGTGCAACTACAACTTATAACTCGTAATTCAATAAGAAATAAATGCCCTGTCATTCTTTAACTGCCATCTTTAATTGTGATAGTACGCATGCATTTATGGGAAAGATTTACATGTAGATATGAAAGAGATTAAGGACAATGGATTCAAATCTCTCACATGCATAATGCATTTATGGAAAGATTTACATTAAAGATTAAATACGATTCAAGAAAGAATAATTAATTGTTAAGCATCTGTGATCACTATCAATCAAGGGGTCGGGACTCAGCCCTCGGGGCTATTTATAGACAATATGGCTTCTTTCTTCTTCATTTTTCTTTTGGTAGATTAAGAGTCAGAGCTGTCGGTGGTTGAAATTTCACCTCTGGTTTTAAGGTTTAGGTTTTTAGGTCTTTAGGCTGTCGATAATTAAAGATGGACACACCGCTCTGTTTGACATGCACATCCCCAGATGACCAGAGGTCCTTTTTGGGCAATGTCTCAGAAGAAATCCTCACTTCCATTTGTAGGGAGGTTGATGGTGGTGCTTTTATAAATTATGTTGTGTTGATTTTATTGGGTCATGAGTTCCTTGAGAATGTTGACAGATACCACGTCTACACGGACATTACGTCCTAGTTTTTTGCGTCTCTCCTCGACCTCGAAGGACAGAAGGTGGATATGTTGATGCTGCTAAGGAAGGTTTTTAAAGAGAAATTCTTGGAGGACGATGTCGATGTTGCTATTTTTGTGGAATTAGGGGTGGGGATCCCTTGGCCAAGAGATATACCCAAGTTGTTGGAGCTGGGCACAAATGTGGCCAGACAACCCTTTCTATTGAACCTCAATGATGAGTAGCTAACGCGACAAAAGAAACGGGCACAGCTTGGGAGGGATTTTCTCTAGAAATGGTTTTTCCTCGATGAATTTGATGAGCTGAACTACATGGTTTGAAGAATTCTCAAAGATTATCCTCTCTGGAAAATTCTACTTAGAGGGAAGATGAAAATCCCTAGTTTATCCATTCCTGTTACCCTAATCTTTTTTTGTTTTGATTTTTTATACTGATAAGAACCTAGCAAGTTGCCTAGTAGGTTTTTGTTTTTCCTCTACAATGTAATTTAATTTTATGAATAAAAATACTAAAAAATTTCTGAGTTTTAGCTGTGTCTATTTTCTTTTTATGGGTACAAAAAATTATTCTTAGACAAAAATGATTCTTAGACTTTTATTTGATTACAATATTTTAATTAGTTTCTTAATCTGTGTATTGGACATTTAAGTATGCTTAAGTGATGGATTAGTATTTCCATTTTTAAATTTGAAGACTGAGATTCTGAATCTTTAAAATGATTAAGTTTCTTTATATCAGTGAGAGAGATTTTGAATCTTTAAAATGATTAAGTTTCTTTATCAGTGAGAGACAAAGAAAGTTTATTTTTTTAACATTTAAAAGAGTTTTATTATTGTTTTTAAGTTGCCTAGTTTTATTATTGTTTTTTATGCCAAATTTGCCAATGTGTCATATCGATTTCAATGTGTGTCATGATAATGTAACATTTTTAAAGATAGTGAATGCCAACCATTGGATGAGAACAGATTGATGATGTACAGTCAATTTCGGGCCGAAAGGAAAAAGAGACCTTATTTTTTGCAAACCTACTCCAAAAACAAGGCATGTGTAATGAATTAACCCTTGACTAAGTATAGTTAAAACCTAAATTGAACTACACTGTAAAACTAAACATTTATTAAATGTAATGACTAATAAGCTGAAGTTGTAATTTAAAATGAAATAATATCTTTTCAAATAATCTAAAAATAGAAATTTGAACAAGTGAATGCCAACCATTGGATGAGTACAAATCGATGATGTAAGTAAATTTAAGGCCGAAAGGCAAAAGAGACCCTATTTTTGCAAACCTACTCCGAAAGCAAGGCACATGTCATGAATTAATTCTTAACTAAGTATAGTTAAAACCTAAATTGGACTACACTGTAAAACTTTATTAAATGTAATGACTAATAAGTTGAAGTTGTAATTTAAAATGAAATAAGATCTTCTCAAATAATTTAAAAAATAGAAATTTAAACAAGTGAATGTCAACCATTGGATGAGAACTGATCGATGATGTACAATAAATTTCAGGCCAAAAGGCAAAAGAGACCCTATTTTTCGCAAACCTACTCCCAAAACAAGGCACGTGCCATGAATTAACCCTTAACTAAGTATAATTAAAACCTAAATTGGAGTACACTATAAAACTAAAAATTTATTACTAAACATTTATTAAATGTAATGACTAATAAGCTAAAGTTTTAATTTAAAATGATTAAGTGACATGAGATGACAAGCCAAAAGTTAATGGTACCCATGATAGTTGCACTATGTAACACATGATAGTGAGTCAGTGACTGCCAGTCACCGTTGGATGAGAACAGATCAACGACGTGCGGTGTATTTTGGGCCGAAAGGGAAAAGAAACCCCATTTTTGCAAACCTATTCTGAAATAATGAGCTCAAAATCATAGGGTCACATAATAAGTATCACTTACCTTTGCCTCAAATAGAATTGCAACAATGCAGTCTGCCAGTCGCAACTCGCCAATGCAGTATGCAGTTGCACTCAACAGTCTGAAACTTCGCTATCGATCAAATAGAGATATCTCATATCAGAATATTTTTATATTTGGCAAATTTGGCTAGAGGTATTAGATATACAAATATTTGGGAGGTATTAGGTATACAAATATTTGGCGAAGGCTACGTAATTATACCACATCTTTTTTTATTTCTGAGGCGATTATGGGTCGTCCAACACCTTCGTATGATTAATAAAATTGGCGAAATGACGTCGGTTTGAGACACACATCCACAAAATTCCAGGCAAATTTGGGGTCACCTATAAATATATATAACTATTGGCGAATATAGGTTGTCAATTAGGGGTCGCTTAAAAATTATAGGTGAATATATTTAAATTTACGGTGACCAAAACTTATATTCCATTGGCGATAATGTGTAAGAAATGGAAAAATTAAATAAACCGATGGGTGATGGGCCCAGGTGTTAGACCCAATATTAATAAATGTCGGGTGATAGGGTCAATCCAATGTGTCAAAAATATTCTTCAATTCAGGGGTCGCCGACATGTGACATTTGCCAAATGGTGAATAATCGCCACTAAAGTTTTTGCTTCTTTCACCAGCACAAACCAAGAAATGGAATGGGAAGATCGAACCCGGCGGTTTTATAAAATAAGGTTAAAAAACCTAAAACCTGATTTTCATTTCAAATTCCACCTCTTGGGTGGGAAGATGGTGCCGCCCATTTTTGGGTCAAAATTGGATTTATAATAGACATGCCCTTTGAAGCATAAAAAAATATTGTTAACAAAGATGAAAATTCCTTGTAGGAAACAAAGGATTTCATGCTAGAAAGAATGTACCATTATAAAAGATGCAAGTCCATAAAGATAAAATGGGTTTTATGAAATGAGAAGAGAGAAAGGATGTCACATTACACAAACTTAGTGGAAAAATAAATAACAAAAGATACAAGGCTAGCAATCTCATAAAGAGAAATATTTTTAACAAATAAGTCCATGCATGGAAGGACATCGTAGTATTAAAGATTCAACAAACAAAGAGATAATGGATCCTTTATAAGGGTGAATGAATAAGATAGAGATACATTCCCCCCACGTAGAAGGACACGTGAAATAACCTATTATGATGTTCACTATGAACATCATGCAAAATAAAGAGCCCCTAATGAAGTAAACTACTAATATTAAATGATGGAGAGCAACATAATTGGAAGGCAGAATGCTAAGGTGTGTTTTTAATATCAAGAAAAAGCATAAGATCCATTATTAAGAAAATAAGAGACCTATCTACAAAATCTTGAACAAATTATCTAAATTCGATACAATCAACAAGAGAAAGTTTATTGCTACGATGAAAAAGACATAGAAATTCACCATTATGAGGTTTTTGATTCTTTGGAAAATGTCTAAAAGGAAAACAAATTCTAGTGTCATATTTAAGTCTCCAAAATATTCTCTTAGCCAAAGCCAAATGGTCATCAAAAGGAGGTAAAATAATAGATGGTGTTGATAAAAGAATATTTACAAGAGGTTTGTATTGTGATGAAGAAGGAATGGAAGAAGGAAAAGTGGTGGCTTGAGGTGTAAATCCTAGACCATATCTAGTAACTTGTGTAGGAGGATCTATAGGGACCTTAATACCAAGACCTCGTCCACTATAACCCTGTTGAGAACTAATGTCATAACCCACATTGTAATTAGCTTTTAATGTAGAGGGAGAAGGACATTGATCTTGGGCTTTATGAAAATAAAGAGGAATAGGAAGAGAAATAATCTCTAATCCCAACTCTAATTTTTGTACCAACTCTATCCTAACTTTACCTTTTCTTTTAAAGAATAACACTTTAAATTTGAGGAACAATTATCATTCATTTCTTTTATCAATGTTATTGCATAATCTAAAAGAAAGATTTAATTTTTTTTTGGATCAATGATTTGAAGTTAATTTTATATCATGCTAAATAGGATAGAAAAGCTTTTGTAAGTCTTACAAACAAAGAAATACAAGAAAATATTGGTAGTCCTAAAAATGGCAAGTTTCATATTAGAATCCATAGTCTCATTTTGATATTTATTTCATTACTTAGAACAATAAAAGAGATTAGCTTAAGGAGAATAATAATAAGGATCAACTTGTACATATTTTAATGAATGCTAAATATCGAAATAAAATATTAGAAGGAAATTTGGGCATAGTTAATTTGAAATTAAATACATGTAGTAATGATAGAGTCAAAATGGAAAAAGGGTATTAGAAATATAATTATAATATTGAAAATTCCCTTTGTACAAATATATTAATGATAAAATATTTTGGAGGACAAGTCAAGAGTATGAAAATTGGACCCAAAGTCACTATTATCACCATCTTCCTCTTCTTGTTCTTCCTTTGACTATTAAGCAAACTAAAAAAAAATTAAACAGAATTATTCCATTTTAGTTTTCTATTTAGTCCTCTAATCATTACATATAGCTTATTACTTAATTTAGTAACACATTCTCTTCATGGATTCAAAATATGATTAAGATACCTAATGCTTGACGAATAAACATGATGAAAAGGTCAAACAAAAGTATCGCTATCTTCCTCTTCTCTTTCATGGTCCCGCAGTGTTTCCACCGACCCTTGAATTTGTTGTGCATTGGCCTCGGCTATCCCTTCCAACAACTGCACAACTTGAGCCATGCTTGGCCTGGCATTCTCATCCTCTTGAATGCACAACATGCTTGCCATAACAGCTCTTCTCACCTCTTCTCCATCAGCCTCTTCTGATATCCTCTCATCAACCACACCCATCAAGTTTCCCTTGTGAATTTGAGTTGCAGCCCAGGGAGGGAAATAATATGTACTTGATTTCTCCACAGTCAAGTCCAGATTTCTTCGTCCTGATATTATCTCCAGCAGTGTCATGCCAAAACTATAGACATCCGCCTTGGGAGTGATGGGCAGGCCAGAGATCCATTCCGGGGCCAAATACCCACGCGTTCCTCTCGTGGTGGTCAGAACGCGGCTGAAATCTCTGCCCACAAGCTTTGCCAGCCCAAAATCAGCGATCTTTGGGCACAAGTCGCCATCCAGCAGAATGTTTTCGGGCTTAATATCGCAGTGAATGATACGATCTCTGCATTCCTGGTGTAGATAAACTAATCCCCGAGCAGTGCCCAATGCAATCCCGAATCTGGTCTTCCAGCCCAACAGCTTTCCCCCTTCTCTTTCCTTGTTGCGAAATAGCAGAGAGTTTAGAGAGCCATTGGGCATATACTCATAGACTAGCAGCCTTCGAGAACCTTCTGCACAGAATCCCCGAAGCATGACCAGATTCACATGCTGAATGTTGCCAATCGTGCAGATTTCAGCACGGAATTGCTTCTCTGCTTGTGCCGAACGTTCTAGCCTTTTAACAGCGACGTGGGTGTTGTCTGGCAGAGTTCCTTTGAAAACAGAGCCGAACGCTCCGCTCCCCAACTTATGCTTGAAATTCTTAGTTGCTAACCGCAACTCTGTGAAAGTGAACATCTTCAGGGACGTTGGAAAGCCATCCTCCTTCTCCTCCACCGTCGCCTTCTTCTGACGCTTCCGCAGAACAATCCCCGCGAACAGGACAGCAAGAGCAAGAGCAAGAGCTCCTGTCGCAGGAAGTAAAATTCGAAGCATCACGGATTTATGACTTCTTCCCCGCTTGGATTCGGGGCTGTCTCGCAACTCAGAAGCCGCCACACGAATGAAAACCGATTGGCCTTCAGAAGTATCTCGCACATTTAACAGATCGCCAAACCACAGCCGGCAAATGGGTAGGGTAGAATTAGTCACAACAAAGGCCATGCACGAGCAATTTCTGAGACACGCAAGCCGACATCCTTGCAGCGTTTGTATTGCGGGATGTGAAACCGCCTGATTATCGGCCAAATAAATGTCCTTCCCTTCCCTGAAACCGTCTGTTGTGCCATTTGAGGCAGAGCACTGCAATTTTCTCCGCCTGACACAACCGCTTGACCACCATTGTTGAGAATCCCAGGCACGAATGTCCCTGGGCCTGAACCCCTCCAGACATCTGCACGCGTTGCTTGTGCCGTAGCCATTTGACGTTGCATACGCGTTACATGCTGCATAGCCTCCACAGACGTTATACACGTTGCATTGATCTCTGGGTGTGAAGCCAATCAGAGTCCATTCACCATTCTCCCCCAGAAAGTATCT
>JAGRRI010045557.1:0-10241 GCA_018584345.1 Thuja plicata
ATAACAGGAAGAAAGTTCTATCATCATGCCATTATGCTCATGCTTTTCTCTCAATTTTTCAAGTGTGTGAGGTCTTGGAGGTAACACAAATTGAGTATCTAAGTATTGAACAACATCATTTCCAATACCTGATAGATGGAGTCTTATCCTGCTTTTCCATGATTCAAAGTTGTCCTTGTTCAACTTGGGCACACCTCATTTACTCATCTTTTGATATTTTGCTTGAGCTGTTAAACTCCATTTATAAGCACACAAGCTTTGATACCAATTGTTAGAATAACTGAGAGGGGTGGGTAAATCAGTGGCCTCAAAAATATTACAATAAATCAACCTAAAAAATTAGTACCACAATACTAAGCCTCTAGTTATCTTCAGTCCTACAAGATGAATACCTTCAAATAATCTCAACAAATAACTACTGCTCAGAGTTCACTGTTAAACCTTATTCTTACTGTTTACTGATTAGCACTGTTTCATTTACTGAAATGTAGTAAATTGCTTAGTGTATATTGATCAATCTAGATTAGTTATGTGTAATGAAAAACACTAAAGTATTAATTCATAAACACATTGACACATGGATTTTTAATGTGGAAACCCTGTTAAGGGAAAAACCATTTGGGACAGGTAACCCAAAATTTTCACTCTTCTGAAGTGAGCTCGGTGAAGAGCCAACCCTGTTAAAGGTTACAAACACACTGTTAGGTGTGACCTTGTTAGAGGATTTAAATAGAATATTTTGTCACTTGATATTGGGCATCTCTATGCTACCTTTTATGACCAAATCCAGTGTAGTTTCTCAAATGGTATCTGGCATCTTATACTATCTTCATGACCAAACTTTTTGATACTCCTTGGGATGTATCTCAATATATAAAGGATTGTTATTTCCTTCTTGGTTAAGAGACTTTCTGATCCAATGGTTAAATTGAAATAGTAAATGATCTGTTCACATATACAACTATACTTTGTAGATTTTCAAATCTATTGTAAGCTCATCATACCTTTATGATCAATGTATCTTTTCAATACCTTTCCTCCACTTCTTTCTTCTCGGTAATTTTGTGCTTCTCTGTTGCTCAGTGTCCACAAAAATATTTAGCTCTTTCCTCATCTTGATTGATCAAGACTGTATGAAGTTGTTCTTCACCAGTTTCTCTCCATCATCTTCTTTCTCTCTTCACCCCTAATTCACAATTAATTAGATTGTCTCTTTATAGACATTATTTAACCATTTCTTAGTTCTTGATTTTCTTGTTCTTGGTGTGATCTGCAATTCTTAGCCAATCTTTCTTTAAAGCTTTACTTCAGTTTTATCCCATAGATTTCTCTTTGAAAACTCAAATAAAACAACTTTAAATCTTTTACTTATCTCTGGTTTTAACTTATTGATGAATAAAATATAAACAACCATTTAACTCCTTCTTTCACTCTTTCTAGCTAATTCTTTTGTCATTTCTGAACTTTAGTTCTTTTTGGTGTTTTAACTCTTTGTTAGCTTTGGTCAACACTTCAGTTCTTCTTGGGCATCTCCATCGGGGTTGTCTATCCATCGAGGTTGTATATCTGTCGAGCATCACTGTGAAGTTCTTCTCATTGGTAATTCTTTTGATTCTACTTGTCGATAATGTTTGTGAGGTTTCTTTCTTGGGCATCACTGTGACTTTATTCTTAGGTTTCTCTATCTGTTGGGGTGCACTTCTCATTGTTTTTTGTAGTCACTTAGTGAATACTGATCTTTTATGCATTACTAATAGCATAATATTTATATTTCTAATTATCTAAAGTATTTGACACTTTGAATATAACCAATCAGATTATATCAAGTTGACATCAATAAAAATACAATACATTAACTAATTTAATGTCTTGCATTAACTTTTGATAGCTTGGTGATCATCAACTTAACATCTTCACACATTCAATCAGTTATAGTTCATCACTTACAATAATTATCCTTTAGTGCCTTATGAATGTGAATGGATGGATGTATAGAGGGAAGGATGGATGTATGGGGGAATTCTTTTGATGGTATGATGGATGAGAAATAGAGAGAGTGTCCTTCATCAAGTGGCATAAACCCGTAGGTCGATCAGTCTCGGACCCCCACCCCCCGAATATAATAATTGTGTGAATCGTAAGCTCTCCAATGCTATGGATGGTGAAAGAAACAAACTTGAACCAATTACCTATGATAACATTAGGAGAAATAAGAAATTATGGAAGATTTTAAAGGGGGTCCTTGTTTCTTTGCACTTTAGATTACCCTCTTGACATGGAGTCACTTCTAAGGACAAGGTAGGAGTTTGGATATGCATGGGGATTCTTGAATGGATGATGGTGGATCATTTTAAATAGGTCTGATGGGCATTGAAATACATGATAATTTGAGATCTTAGATTTTTTAATCCTAGGAGGGACTTGCATCAAGATGTGGATTAGCTTGGGTTTATTTTAGAGATAACAACTGAGGGTCAACATGGTCAACATGAAAATTTTCATCACCAGGTTCATTGTTTGATGGAGGTAGTGTGGCTTGTTGTGAAGCTTTAGAAGATTAAGGAATGTTGGAAGAAGTGGAGGTGACATGTGGGTTGTTGCTAGACATAGATTCAGGCTTTTGATTAACATCTTATTCTTCATTAGATGAATCATTATGATTTTCCACTTTGATTATTCCATCATCAATAAGATCTTGGACTTTATGTTTCAATTCCATGCAATTCAAAATTTTATATCTATTATGTTGATGGTATGCATAATATGTACTAAAAAATGTAAATCCACATGAAGTCACTTGAGGCAATGTTATGAGATTATGTTTAAGATGTTATTTTAATGCAGACTCAAGAGATTTTCCCAAATGGGTAAATGTTCTATCCAAGGGATATTTGGCTTCACTTAAGTTTGTAGAAGAAATGTTGGATTCAAGATTTTACTTTTGATTTTTAGACATTTTTTGTTCAATTTTGGCTATTTTATTTTTCATTCCTTGGATATGTGCATTGCTCATGATGTCATTTGTTTCTTGGAGGCATCTCTCAATATTTGAGGTTGGTTCATTTCTTTCTCATTTTATATAGTATATCCCATGAATTTGTCTATTGAGATATTTAATTTGTTGAACCAATAAATCCATGGGCATGTATGAATTCCAAATTGTGGTAAATTTAAAATCTATTTTTGATGGGATAGAATCTACTTTGTAAAGGGTATCCAAGAATGCTTCTTGTTTTGAATCAAAATTTTTGCAAATGCTCACTATTTTGAGCTCAAGTTTTATAGGATCTATTTCAAAGTGTATAGGAATTTTATTAATGCTCATAGACAATTTTTTGGTGACAAAAAGCGTTGTCTAATTTTTCATAGATATTTTTTAATTATTTACAGACACTGTTTTACTATTCACAAGTGACAAAACTCTTTTTTTAGGTGACGTAGTCAAGGATGGAGGATCAAAGAATGGATAGTCTAAACCTTGATGCGGCCAAAAAAATACAATGAAACACAACAATAATAGAGATAGGAAACAACATTCAATTTATTGCATCATGTCGGGATATAAGGCCTTCCCATTTATGACCAATGACAAATATATAAATCCAAGATCTAGCACAGATCTTCTGCAAGGATCAGGCCATTTACCTTCTACCCAAACACACAAATATGATCCAATACTCAGATCCTCATATCTAATCTCATTTCATCCTATGTGATCTGATCCCCTAAGCTAAGAACATAACACTACTTAAATACCAGAGGCAACCAAATGGTCGACTACAAAATCTAACATAGTCGATACCAATGACCCAAATTTAGGTCCCCACAATCCCTAATGAGAGATCTAAATTAAAATTCCATGCTACACATATTAAATTCATCAAGTTGGACTCCCAGATCCGCAAGAGCACAAGTCAAAAATCCAAACTTCTGAGTGTCAACATAACCAACCAAGTATTGCCAAGAAAATGTTATGACCGAGCTCCCTCAAGCATCACTGAGCCATAATACATGTCAAGCAACACATGCTGAGCACAAGGGTTGATGAGTTATTTAGAAACCGAGCCCCTCGGCCAACACTGTGACCAAGAAACAACACTCCTTTGACTAAGTAACACTTCACCAACTAAGATCAAAACACACCAAGTACTCTCTAAAGAAAATATTTTTGTGTGATACATGATTGCCAAGAATCCTGTGATGCTCCTACATCAAACACCCCAGGTAAAATAAGATTTTCCCATAAAAGACATCATGAATATCTTAAGGGAATCAGAACATGTATGCAATATCTTTTCTTAACCCATATCTCCTCTTGTCCTTCATTCCATGTTGTCTTCACTCTGTCCACTATCCCATTTGACAAGTTCATATGCCCTATACTGACAGCAACTAACTTTGACCATCCTCTGCACTGTTGATACCATCATCATTTCGGTGAAACACATCCTCACCAAACTTACTAATAAAATAAGTATCATCTACATCTCTCTATGTCACTAGTATCATCATTTGCTGCACTATCTCCATCAGAAATGCCATCGACCTCTTAATCTCTTTAAGTTCCTCAGAGATGTCATTCTCTTTTCCATTCAAATTATCCTTCCTTTCACCCATAGGAATAGGTTCATCAGCCCTCTACTACTCATGTTTGTCACTATCACTCGGAAAACATTTGATAAGTCCACATCCCTTAGCTGCTACTTACTTCAAAGGTATCAGTTTATGCTTGGATCCACACTGCCTCACCACATAAGTATTTGCATGACCATCAAACATAACATGTATGTCATATTTCCAAGGTCTACTGAGAAATAGATGAAAAGCATCCATAAGTACCAGATCACACAATATCTCATCATAATAAGATCCAATATTAAAATAACTAGACATTGCTCCTCAATCCTAACCTTAAACACATCTTGTATCCAACTAATCTGATAAGGATTAGGATGTTTCCTCCTTTCAAAACTCAACTTACTAACCATTTATCCTGAAACAAAATTCTCAAAACTGCCACCATGGAATAAGACATTATATACCTTGTCCTTGCACTTACATCTAGTTCTGAATAAATTCCTTCTTTGCACAGGTTCATCAATACATGCAACCAACTCCTAGTGATAAGAAATTCACCTTCTTCTACAGCATTCACCTTGTCTTCCTCGGTATTTAGTGTGATTATTCTTTTAGGACATTGAATATCCCTGTGACCCTTCTCACCACACTAAACACAAGTACCCATGAACTCATTTCTCCATCTTCCTCTTTGTCCACCATTGTAGTTCCTAGTGGTTTGACCACTGCCAGATCCTTCATCAGTCTATTTAGGATTCTCTACCATTTTACTCCCAAGAGTTGTTTCATTAGTCTTAGCACCTCAGTTTCTATTATTTTTTCTTCCCTCAAGCCTCTTGTTCAAATTCTCCTCAATCTTTAATGCCATATGGTAAGCATCTCCTATTTTGGTCATCCAAAGACTAACTCTTCTTGTATACTAGGTATCAAGCCATAAATATACCTAGAAACCTTCTCTTTATCAACTTCTAAATGACTAGTCCTAATCAGGATTCTACAAAACTCCTCAGTATACTCTTGCACTGACTTGCTTTCCTGACTTAAACCTTGCATCTTCTCTAACATATCCAATTCATAATCCACCATAGTGAATTGCTTCTTCAACTTATCAACCATTTGGTTCCATTTGATGAGCTTGTCTTTACCTCTTTGACTTCTTTCCAATTGAACTTCTCTCCACCATATGTTTGCATGACCTTTTAGCCTTGTCTTTGAAAACTGAACTCTATCAAGATCTTCTACTTCTTCATACTCAAATTATTTGTCCATCTAATTAGTCCAATCGATCAACTATTCTGGCCTAAGGGTTCCAAAAAATGTATAAACTTTGATCTTAGGTTTTTTTCCTAATTTTAGATGTAGCTCTCAGAAACCTAGCCACCTCTAGATCTCTGACATCTTCTACAGCTTCTTCAAAATGATCTTCTTCTTCAGACTCTTCACCATTATATTGATGTTCTTTAGACACATTCTTTCTTTGCAACTCCTCTTGTAGATCTTGCACTTACTTCTACAAATCTTGGACATATTCAAGACTGAGCTCCACCTTAGGTTCTTCTTCTGTAATCTCACGGTTCTTCCTCGGAGGCATATTCAATATCTCTGAAAACCCTCTGCAAAAAATCACCAAATTTCCAACCTAAGGTCCTGGTACAAAATTCCTCACCTTTGATAATTTGTCCACACACTCAGGAACTTCAAGCTCTGATACCACCTGATTTAATCAAGGATGGAGGATCAAAGAATGGAAAATCCAAACCCTGATGTGGCCAAAACAACACAACAAAACAAAACAATAATAGAGATAGGAAACAAAATTCAATTTATTGTAACATGTCGAGCTGTAAGGCCTTCCCGGTTATGACCAATTACAAAGATATAAATCCAAGATCTAGCATAGATCTTCTACAAGAATCAAACCATTTACCTTTTTCCCAAACATACAACTCGGATCCAATAATCAGATCCTTAGATCTAATCTCATTTAATCCTATGTGATCTGATCCCCTAAGCTAAGAACATAACACTACTTAAATACAAGAGACAACCAACTAGTCGGCCACAAAATCTAACATAGGAGATACCAACGAACCAAATTTAGGTCCCCATAATCCCCAATGAGAGATCTAAATTAAATGCCACACTACACATATTAAATTCATAATCTGTGGATAAATTCCATAATCTGCGTCAGTTGACTATGACGGTAGAGGAGTATGAGCATTGTTTCTTTGAGCTCAAGTAGTATGTCAGGTTTGGGCAGGATTCATCCCTCATGATTCAACACTTCATTAGGGGGCTTAATGAACACATCATTGGGGGAGTTAAGCTCTTTGATCCTTCTACCCTTAGGGTTGGGGTCATCAAAGCTACCCTTGCAAAGGTGAATCTATCTTTGGGCCATGGTAGTCAGTTGGGAGTTCATTCTAGTTCTCCTACTTCTATTTCTAGAGGTAATCAGTCTCAAGGAGATGGGAATTTTAGGGGTCCTTCTACCTTTCTAAAAGGTAATCATTCCCAGTAGAAGGGGGGATTCATTCCTCCTAATCAGTGCAGTGGTTCTCATTCTAAGAGCTTCCACAATATCCAGCACTTCAGGCACAATCAGTCTAGTCATCCTGCATAGAGTGCACAATAGAGTGTTAGTAGAGGGATTTATCAGTAGTCTAGTGCACCATTGGTTAGAGGAGGTGGTGGTAGAGGAGGTTGTTTTTCATGTGGATAGTTTTTTCACATTGCGACCAACTGCAGTTAGCATGCATCTCAGTTCTCAGGAAAGAGGCCAAAAACTTCTGAGCCTATAGTTGGGAATGCTGGTGGATCTCATGGAGCGTATGCAGCCTTTTATCACCATCTAGTTGTGTGTCATGCTGCTATAATTGAATCTTCAAATAGAGTTCCAGTGACTAGATTTCACATTCTTGTGGCAGGGAATGATCCCGAGTGTTCGAATCAGAGAGCTAGGAATGGTCCTATGGGATCCACACGTTGAGTCTTTTGTGACTCAATAGGATTCTTTTTTTTGAGAGATTCATATCTCTATCCTTATTGTAGGCTTCCAGGAGTAAGCCTAGTTCTAGGGGGGAGGATTTAATACCCACCCCTAGGGTGCTTTCATTTTTTAGGGTTGTACTCTTTTAGGCTATTGTTTCAGTTGATTACGCCAGATCCTTTTGGGCTATGTTGATACTTTCTCAGTTAGTTGATTATGTATGGATTTATAATTCTATATCATGTGTTAGAAATAGAAGAGGTTTCATGATGATTATTTCTTATGCATTTTATTAGATGATTATGAGTACTTACCCCATACTTGCATGGGTATGGTTAGGTGGCATGTTTATTTATGTATGGCGTGTTTGGTGTGGCAGAGGACAGAGACGTAGTTACTTGCATTTGGGAGATCCACATGTTTTACCGATCCCTATCATTGTTTTCTACGATATATTTTGGATGTACATGCATGATCTTGTTGTGACAGGTTTGCAGGTACATGGCATTGTCTTCCCTGAATTGGCAGGATTGAGCGCGCCCATAATACATCTCAAATGGTAAAGAGGGGATTTAGAAATCAGACCCAAATCCCTAAACTAAACCTACTTTATCCTAGGATTGGACAAGAATCTGTCTATCTACCCTACCTTAATTCGTCCAAAGGATGTGAATTCGGGGTTACCTCCTAGCTATTATGTTTGTGTTGTTTTTCAGTGTCTTGTGTTTGACTGTCACTATTTTCGTATTAGAACTTAATTAATTATCAAATTAGTTATATTCATGCTCATATGTGTGTTGAAATTATTCAAATATTAAATGTAGGGTATTTAATTAATATGATTAATTAAATATCTATGTTTAATTATTTAAATAAGTTAAAATGCAATTTTAGAATATTAATTTTAAATTGAGTATTTATTTTCAACTTTGAATTACTGAATATAAATTGAATTTTTAATTCAATTTTAAATAGATAAAATCTTTTGATTTTGTGAATACATTTAATATATGTTGAATTTAAATAAAGGAATAATCATGTTTTTTTTGGGAAGTTATTTTTCTTCCTTTTTCTTAAAATCAAATTAGATAAAATTTTAATTAAAGAGGATTTTAAATTTATTTAGGAATGTTTTTCTCTCAAAAATTGAAAAAAAAAAAAAAGGAAAGTTGTGTGCTTTCTCTGTTTTATTGGAAGATTAGGGTTTGAGGCTTTATGAAGTCATTTTCTGTCATTTGAGAGGGGACACAGGTTTTGGATGCAAGTTTTAGAGAATTCTAGAAATTTTTATTGTCATTGTGTTGAGAAAGTGTTTGTTGGAGGTTGTGGATTGTTTTGGGAAAGAGCTCATTGCAGGAGGCCTTGTTTTCGTATTCAACTAAAGAGATCGAATCAGAAAAGGATCAAGACTCTCAGCTTCAAATTCTTCAGTGCATAATTTTAGTGGTTGAGGTAGGGTTTGAATACCCATTTGCTTCATTTTTCGTTCTCAAGAGTTTTGTGTCTTCGTGTTTGATTAAATCAAAAGAAGAATGCATAATGATTAGTTTAGTTTATGATTTTTGTTTGTGCATAAGGGTTCTCAATAATTGTTTTGAATCATTTTAGAAAGATAATAAAATAGGTCTCCTTGTTAGAAAAATAAACCGTAGAAAACCTAAAATCAAACGGTATCAGATCAAGTGTTGGAATATTGGAAACTTATGATCTTTTATACTTTGTATAAATGTGTGCACGATTCATTTGAAAAATTACGTTTTGGAAGAAAAACACCTCACCATGACCCTGCAAGAAAACAAAATACATAGGCTGATATAAGTTCGTTATTAAAAATCTTCTTCTTTTCCCTTATAAATTTGATCAAAATTAAAATAAAATTTTTGGGATGCTTGTTGGTTTCTGAGAAAAAAATATAAAATTTTAAAATATTAAAACAGTCAAAATATAATAATATGTATACATTACTAATATATTTTCTTTTAGTAAAATTATAAAAAAAAAACAAATAAAACAAAAGAAAAGAGAAAAAAAATTTAAAAGGAAATTTAAAAAAAAAAATGAAAAAAGTTTGTTTGTGGGAGGCGGTGGGGACCACCCACCCCCACGTGCCACCAAGCAGCACGACTACCAAGGCAGCATTGCTGCCAAGGTAGCACGGGCTTCCAAGGCAGCGCGACTGCCAAGGCAAACCCACCGCGCCATTCATGGGATGGGGGTGGGGTCCACGGGACCCCCCAATATTAATGTTTATTTAATTTTATTTTTTAATAAAAGTTTTAAAATTATTTCTAACGTAATTTATTTAATTTTTTTTAGTTATTTTTTATTTTTTATTTTGTTTTTGTAGTTAATTTAAAATTTAAATTTATAATTAATTTAACTTATTAAATTTTGTTTGCATATTATGTAATTTATTAAACTTTGTCTATTTAATTCGATTTAAACTTGAATAATAATACTTAATTAATATTAATTATTAACATTTAATAATGAATTTTATTAAGTGTTAATAGTTAAGGATAGGATTAAATACGTTAATTGCCGTGGTTTCTTTTTAAATTAATTTAATTAGGATTTTCTTGTAAATTAATTTTAGAGGATAATAGTATTTGCAATGTTTAAATGTGGACAGTCTAATTTGGAATCTAGTGCCTATTGTATAGTTATTATT
>JAGRRI010045563.1:0-11031 GCA_018584345.1 Thuja plicata
AAAAAACCTCAATCATGGCTAGCGCAGACCCTCTGTAATCTGGTTTATATTTTAATGTTTTAAAATCTATGAAACTCCCCTTTATTGTTGCGTGGAATCCTTCAACAATTTCGCAAGTTTTTAAATTCACCATATGCAAATGTTATTGTTGCTGGCTTCCAGCGTATATTCTCTTTCATTTCACTTTCCGTGCTCACTCTCATGGCTATCCACCCCTCTGCAGTATTGAAATTCAAGCCATCTATATGTCCCCGCACTTAAGAATGGATCTGCATATTGTGACTTTATCATGCTGCCCTGAGAGCTGGAGTTGATGTTTCCAAAGTAACCGGTGGGGAGAGATACAATGTAAGTTAAAAAAACTATCCTAAACTCCTTGGTTTTTCTTTAAAAAAGTTTTGAAAACTTTGTTTGTAATCACGTGTTGGACTCCTTATTATACTACCTCTGACTTGGCATGTACTAATAACATCTCCCCTTAAAATATTAAAACATAAAGTACAAACTAGTGGACCTTATAATCATTTTAATAGTTATGCAGATTGGTCACATAATGGCAACTGGGCCTAGGAATGAGCTCTGAAAACTGACAAAACAACATCTTGCAAGCATGGGAACCGGAAGACAAACCCTTCTCCAACATCTGAACAACTTCCATCAACCAAATTAATCTGAAAAGATTCGGGCTTCAAGATAATAACATGCAAAGTGGGTGATTTCATGTATTCTACAACCAAGAATTTGCAAACCCTGCTAGAAGTGCTAATCGGAATAATATTGGATTGGCTCTAGAAGAATCATTACTTAGCAAAGTAATCCAATCATCCATACTAAATATGCATGCAAGACGGCATCTTCAGATTTGCCTTCAGGTACAAGTTGTTAATAATCAAACCTAACACTTCCAGATTATTATGCAAGTGCAAATGTAGAAACACCACAAATCTCTTTTCGATCAATCATTGCAAAATGACTAAATCACATTCTGAAACTTTGCCATCAAGTTAGATAGTACATTCATATGTAATAAGCATGATGCCCTGATTGGTTCCCGAAAACATCTTTCAGACAAAAAGATATCACTCTTGCCAAATGGCCATTCTAGAAACTTAATTCTGCTTTACACTGCAAACTGAACAAACTGCCTCAGAAACTGTACTTGCAAATCCATCAAAAAGATCCTTTAGAATTTCAACCTCTGAAGCCTGATTGAATGTCATATGTAGAATGAAAAACCTCAGTAACCTTGTTTTGAAAACAAACCATTCAACTGATACCAAACTGCAAATGTTAGCATCTTAACACTTTTCTGAACTTTAACATGCAAATATGTAGAAAATTGATTTGGATTTAATTTGGAAAAGTATTCAACTGGATTGATCAAAATCTGGAAATCTTCAAAGGGGATCATTCCTAGATCTACAATATAGATCAAATTTCAATTATGTCTGACCTCAAACTGGGTGAAAACAGGGAAACCACAAAGTATGCCATTTAAATCTAAATTCTGCATTTTCAGTGAAACCTTAATAAATCAGAAATGGAAAGGCTCTGGCAAAGTGAAAGACTGGATTGGCAGGAATCTGTAAATCCTCAGGTAGGTGTACTCTTATGTTTACAGTAGGAGGGAAAACTCAATTATCCAAAATGTTCACCCTGGTATAGATTTTCAAGACCTCAAAGTGGACAGCTTAGCAATTCTGTACTTGAAAACTCAGAAAATTAGAATTATTCACTAACAAAATGGTTCTAGAAAACTTGTCATCTGATTTCAAAGGGTTTTGCAAACTGGAAATAATGGTTCATTGTCATGTTTACAATACTTGGGAACACACCATGATGCCATACCTATCCATCTAATCAAAGATGCAAGCCTTCAAAGCAAGGTATTCAGAAATCCGCATTCAACCACTTTTGGAAACTTAACAAAGTGCCAACGGAATCAGACTGGCAAATTGGTCAAATGGATTCATCATGATCTGGGAACTGGAAAATATGAAGTATGTGACCACTGGAACATAGTACAAAATAAATTTTCTCAATTGAATCAACTGGTCAAAAGTTAAAACCTGTCAAAATGGGCTATTCAGGTTTCTAGGCAGAACAAAAATGCATAGTTATGAGCAACCAACTTTGGGAAGTATGGAAAGTTATCAAATGGATTGATAATGACCTAAGATCTAAAACATAAGCTCTCTGATATGCATGTAACACATTCCCAAAGTGATGGCTTATGAAACTCAACAGGGTGCAAGATATTCAGAAGCAAAGTAGGCTCCGGACAGCAAAATAACACTTTAGCAAAATGCAGATTTAGGTGATCCCCTCAAAATGACTACTCCCTAAACATGTCAGAATTGAAATTTAGGAGCTGGAACCCACTGCATATATCAAATGAAAGGCATTGAAGCCTCTTCCCAAATTGTACGTCATGAAAATGATCCGGGCATCTTTTTGAAGCATTCTAACTGAGCCTTCTCACACAAATTTTTCAACGGTACTTACTTTTCTTAACTGAAAAACTTAACATGGTCACTCCAAATTTGTTCCAAATTTAGGAGTACCAATAGTGGCTCTGACTGAGGACGGTTAAATGCAATTTTATACCGAGAACCACAAATCTCTTGAGTAGCAGACCACCCCAAAACATCAAATCAGATTTTATCCTTTCTCTTTCCTCTTCTTACTGACACCTCTCAAAAATTTTCTCTCTTCTCAAAAATGGGGAAAGCTCTAACTAAAAGAAAACACACAACTGAAAGGGAAAGGAACTGTACAATATGTCCATTATCTACAAGAGGCCCAAATTCCCAAAAAGTGAGATCAACTCTTACCTCTGTCAAACACAAAGCTCTCTACCCCATGTTTCAAAAATATGATAACAGTGCCACTCTTAACTGTCTGATCCAATCTACTGTCATCCTTTTTCAACTCATCATATGACAACAAATATGCAAATTTGTCATACGAGCTTCCATGAACATTAGGCAAATTGTCATCATAATAAGTTTGCGGCATATATGTGTCACATTCATTAGATAAGAACATACTTTGATATCTATGACTTTTATCATCTTTCATCTGTAAACCACAACTGAAAAACTCACCATTCAACTGAAAGGAGGGATACTCAACCTTTGTCATATTGCTTGGGCAAGCATCAATAAGAACAAGTTTTAGCTTTGTGAGAGAGAAAGAACAAGTTTCAGCTTTGTCCTTATCATAACATGACAATTTCATGTCATAATCCATATTCTGCTCTTCAGAAGAAAAGTGATCCTGCAACTTGTTAGTGGTTTGCATATCTAAATCAGAAATCCCTAAAGATTTCTCATGTAAATTGTTATCCTCACATAATTCACTAACTTGCTGGTGGGTGGGAGGGAGAATATCAAGAAACACATTTGGAAACTACATATGTTGAGTGACTAAAATTTCATCATAAAATGCTTTTATGGAAGATTTAGAATCAGAGAAAGATTCATAATCAACATCACTATCCCATTTAGTACTCAACATCATACCTGAAATCTCTTCATCTTTTGAATCTGAATACACACTGATGCCCTCATTATCTGAAGAATCAAATTGAATCTTGTTGTAACCTTGTGAAAAAGAAGTGCAAGGAAAATCAGAAATATTAGTATCATAGCTCTGAGCATCTGATATATATTCCTTGTCAAAATCAATGTGCCTAGGATGTAAGAATTCAAAACTGTGCTGCCCTGAATATCTGAGATAATCAAAAGACAATAAGTCTGAAATTTCTTCACTATGAAGTGAATGACTATCATCATTTACATCCTCCTCTGGTACACAATCATAATCAGCAACTTCATTTATCAGGTTTGTACCATTTTTCTAATTATACACATCTTCAATTTCACATTGAGAATGATTACTACTTTCATGATTATAAATCATAACATCATTCACAATATGAGGACCACTAGATGCAACCTCATGTGAAATCATAAATATAAGATTTTCAATATCAGAGGCTTGGTTTGAAATATCAAGATTTATGTCACTGTCATCATAAGAGTTATCACAACAACTTACCTCTTCATCATCTTGCTTCTCATAAATTTCATTGTCAGCATCATAATCATCATTTTCAGCCAAAGTAAACCCAGCATCACCTTCATAATAGTTGGATTCAATATCACCAAACTCTATCTTATCAGTATGACTAGATTCATATTCAGCATGTTCAGAATTTTCAGATTCAATATCAGTTGATTCATCATCATTTATTGTTATTTGGTTCAGTATTTCCAATTTTAATTGGTCAATTCTGATTTGAGCTTGTCTATTGGCCTTTTCTTTCTTCCTTTGCTTTCGGATGGCCAATTGGTTTTTGATAAGTTCTTCCTCAAGATCCTCTTTATCATCATCTGAATGTGACATAGATTTTTCAACATAGGATATAACATAAGAAACACTATTGTCCTCTATGTTACCATATTGTTCAACAAAACATTCTTCTAATGCAGCCATAGATCCTATTGAACCATGAGATAATTGCTTAAACCAATCTCTAGCATCTTCAACTAGAGATATAGAAAATAAATTCATTAATGCATCCTCATGTGTAATGTCATGATCATCTATTAAATCAGAAAACTTTCTTATATGTTCCTTAGCTAATTTCTCACCCTGGCCAGTGAATTTAGGCAAACAATTTCTGACTACTGGTGGAATAGGATTTGGGTATCCAGGGATACCTTCAAAATTTATAGCATTGCACAGCCTAACCCAATATAGGTGTGACATCTTGACAGATAGAATAACTATAAACTGCCTCTTTCTCTTCCCTCTTACCTAGTACTGACCACTTAATAGGGAAACATAAGCATAACTGATTTTCATGGAATAAAATACTTATCCAATAAAAATAAAAATACCTGGAGTATGATGAAGTTGCTGCAAACTTTTTTGATTTGAAGTCTCCTCCAAATCACCTTCAAGACTTTGTAGAGTTGCCACCTTGTTGCAGAGAAAGATTTACAACTGGTTGAGATCCTTTTTTAGCTCTAGCTTGCTCAAATCAGCTCACTCACACATACCATATATAAATCCTTTTAATGATTCCTCACTTGGCTATGTCCATAACCACAGGAGCCAAAAATCTACTGTCACTGTTGCTGCAAGTCCACCTTCTTTTGTAGTCTTCATTTAACATGCACACTCCTGCAAATCAAAGCTCAGAGTTGCCACTCACCAGTAGTGAGATTCTTTTGATACTATCTTGCAGAAACTAAAAACTTTCAGACACTTTGCAGCAAACAACAGACAGACTTGACTCTTTTGTAAATCATAAGGAATATATCTTTTTGTAACACATGACTCTATAACTATCTTACTATTGACTCACTCCATAAATTCTGATTTCTTTAATAAGATTTGTATACTTACTCCCCAGCAGAGTCGCAAATTTGTTATCACTTTTTCTTTCAATACTTACATAATGATGACAGTATACCTTATATACTTGAATGCAACCTCTTTTAAGCAAGAGAAAGGCTAATTGTTGAGGTATATGATAACACTGGGGATACCTATTATCACCTCCTTCATTTTTGAGCTCCACAGACTCAGGCATGTATTACCTATTAAAGATTACTGATACTTTAGCCTATGTACTTGGTGGATTATTTCATTCACTGGCTATGCACCTAAAACCTCACTGTAACAACTTATAGAATATTTTAGAGATTGCAATGATTGATTTGAAACAGAGTATTATAAGCCAGGCTATGGTTTTGATAACATAAACCAATGAGACAACGATGTTCATCCTTCTTCCTTTTGATTTCAGGAGGGATAACCTAATGATTCACTCTCTAAGGAATCACTAAAATGGACACTACCTTGCTGATATGAGTCCTTAATGAGTTCAGCTCATTTGTTCTAAAACCTAGATGAAATTGATTAATTTGTATATAACTGAATGGAGAAAACAATTGTTCAGCAAACTCTAGATCAGTGCATATTCCTTGGGCAAAGCGTCAATGAAAACATATGTTAACAATAATAAACTAATGGAATACTGAAGAATGCCTTACAAACTTCATACAATCCAGATTGGATGTCTTACAAACAATCTACTCAACTCAATACTTCTTCATCAGATCTTCACAACCATATCCTACTCTCTAAAACCATTTACAAAATTTAACTCTCTCCTTAAGAAAGACTCACAAATGATTAGACACACTACCTTGTAGTAGGTATATTTCAGATGCCTTACAAATGAACTATACTAGAGCATAAACATAGTTAAAAGAGACAAGACAACAATGAGTAGGAACTACACTATATTCTCATTAATCCAAGTTGTTTCCAAATATCCAAACAATAAACTCAAGAACTAAGTATGAAAAAGAAGTATGCTTTACAAATAGAAATCTTCAAACCAATGGTAACTTGTACTGAACCAAACAAATATAGGAACAAGAACAAGACCAGGAACCTCCACAGGAACCAAAACAGGAACCTCAAATCAGAACTCTCCAAACAGAAAAGAGGAGAGAATAAATAAGAATAGAAGAAACCCTATTAACTCTGAGATATTCACACCTGTCCCTTTTCTAAAAATTTGATTTGCTAAAACTGTCTTTTTTCAATAAATATCTGAAACTCATTTTACCTTTTATCCCTTGAATCTGTTACCATCGGTGATCTCTAAAATCTGATTCTTTCTTGTTTTCAAAGTCTTTCAATATCTAATTTTATCTCTTGAAAATATCCTTCATTTTCCACTGAGATATCCTTCGAATCTGATTCCATTTGCTAAGAAAATATCTTTGAAATCTGAGAAAATATCTGCTCACAAAACCTCCCAGAAAGCTCTAACAAATCTGACCTTTGCAATAAAATATATGTGCATTTTGTCTTATCCCTTTGTGCAAATCTGATTTTGTTTGCCCCTTCAAAATCTGACCTTTCTTTGCCTAAGAAAATCTGATTTTATCCTCTGAGAAACCCTATGGGAAAGCCTTGTCAGACTTTGAAATAAAACATTTTACAGAATATGTAAAATAATACATTTCAAATCCTTTTAATCTTTGAATTTTATGCATTTTCTGTCTTTGAAAATCTTCACTTTACCTTAATATGCCCAGACTTCACCAGTTTTTGACACTTCTCACATGATGATTCACTGCTACAAACTGGTCCTAACTGTGCCTTTAACCCTAGTTAGCCTTTCTTCTTTGTTTCTAAGTCTCTAAATATTTTTACTAACCACGGTTAAATTCGGCGACCATGCGACCAACCACAGTCTCCAAGTCGCTAGCAAATTTCAACTTAACTACAAACTTCTCGCAACCTGACGACTAGCATCTAGTGGCTAATTCCATCTGGCGACCATGCAACTGTCGGCTATCTCCTCGTCACGACAGTCATCTTCTCCTTCTGGCTACTTCGCAACTAACCGCTAGCGGTCAGTCGCCAAGTCTCGGCGGCTAGCTTTGGCATTTCCCAACTACGCGACTAACCGCTAGCAGTCAGTCGCCAAGTCTCCACGGTTATCTCCTTTGGCGGCTAAGTTCTTGCGACTACGCAACAGGATGCCACGTGTCACTTTCGTCAAAATTTGTTTTCCTTCATTTTTGGGCAAGGAAACTGAGGCATCGAATGACTGGGCGCATGCATGGATAGCCTCCTCACCTTTCTTC
The DNA here is from genome assembly GCA_018584345.1 of Thuja plicata. NCBI lineage: Eukaryota > Viridiplantae > Streptophyta > Pinopsida > Cupressales > Cupressaceae > Thuja > Thuja plicata. The sequence goes on from JAGRRI010045563.1 coordinate 7,683, forward strand.
AAATTCATATGTTTTCATTTTAGCTTATAAGGATTTTGAAATCCTTCTGAGGCATGAATGTGGGATAATTGGTTTCCATGTTTGAAAGTGATTTTCAAATTTCACTGAAAATTTAGGGGTTTTCCCATGCATCCATTCTTCCAGCCCTCAAGAACCCGCCAAGAGCCTCTGGGATCTCTTATTTACTTATAGAGAATGTATTTTAGTATATAAATACTAAAAATGCCCCCGCACAGGCAATATGGGACAAAACACCATTCACTGTTTTAAGCTTTCTGAGAACTTCCTGCCTTCTTCTCATCAATGGAGCTGTCTTAATGCAAATGAAAACCACCAATGGCCTCCATAGGTCAAGGCGCCACTCTCCATGGAGTCACTTCTACAAATTTAACTTAAAAATTCCAAAAAACTTCAAACTTCTCCACCAAATGCTATCGCAGCATCTTTGTGATTTCATTTTGCACAAATTCAAAATAAAATATCTTTTAAAAAGTCCTCCTCCAATACTTGCGCAAGCTGCTAGAAAATGTAGGTTTGTAAGTCATTTAAACAAACATCTTAAACAACTTCCCTTGCTAAATACGTAGCATACCCATCACTCTCTCAAATCACTCCTTGTCAGTGCAAACTTCCCTCTTTTGATAGGCTGCACATGTTTTAGTAAAATGATTCATACTCTGCGCAGAGTGTGGAGAATAGCATTTGTTGTTTTCAAATGCCTTTGAACTTACCATGCGTGGGTGTTTAGGATATACATCTGAAAATTGCATATGTTGTTCAAAAAGGTATATATTACATCTTCAAATTACTGCGCATGTCTTGGAGAATAACATTTGCAGACCTCATTTTGCTTGAAATTTTTCTTTGTATGATCTCCTTCAAAGGCTGCGTAGCATCTCAGACCTTGTTATTTGTTTTGACAAAAAACCTCAATCATGGCTAGCGCAGACCCTCTGTAATCTGGTTTATATTTTAATGTTTTAAAATCTATGAAACTCCCCTTTATTGTTGCGTGGAATCCTTCAACAATTTCGCAAGTTTTTAAATTCACCATATGCAAATGTTATTGTTGCTGGCTTCCAGCGTATATTCTCTTTCATTTCACTTTCCGTGCTCACTCTCATGGCTATCCACCCCTCTGCAGTATTGAAATTCAAGCCATCTATATGTCCCCGCACTTAAGAATGGATCTGCATATTGTGACTTTATCATGCTGCCCTGAGAGCTGGAGTTGATGTTTCCAAAGTAACCGGTGGGGAGAGATACAATGTAAGTTAAAAAAACTATCCTAAACTCCTTGGTTTTTCTTTAAAAAAGTTTTGAAAACTTTGTTTGTAATCACGTGTTGGACTCCTTATTATACTACCTCTGACTTGGCATGTACTAATAACATCTCCCCTTAAAATATTAAAACATAAAGTACAAACTAGTGGACCTTATAATCATTTTAATAGTTATGCAGATTGGTCACATAATGGCAACTGGGCCTAGGAATGAGCTCTGAAAACTGACAAAACAACATCTTGCAAGCATGGGAACCGGAAGACAAACCCTTCTCCAACATCTGAACAACTTCCATCAACCAAATTAATCTGAAAAGATTCGGGCTTCAAGATAATAACATGCAAAGTGGGTGATTTCATGTATTCTACAACCAAGAATTTGCAAACCCTGCTAGAAGTGCTAATCGGAATAATATTGGATTGGCTCTAGAAGAATCATTACTTAGCAAAGTAATCCAATCATCCATACTAAATATGCATGCAAGACGGCATCTTCAGATTTGCCTTCAGGTACAAGTTGTTAATAATCAAACCTAACACTTCCAGATTATTATGCAAGTGCAAATGTAGAAACACCACAAATCTCTTTTCGATCAATCATTGCAAAATGACTAAATCACATTCTGAAACTTTGCCATCAAGTTAGATAGTACATTCATATGTAATAAGCATGATGCCCTGATTGGTTCCCGAAAACATCTTTCAGACAAAAAGATATCACTCTTGCCAAATGGCCATTCTAGAAACTTAATTCTGCTTTACACTGCAAACTGAACAAACTGCCTCAGAAACTGTACTTGCAAATCCATCAAAAAGATCCTTTAGAATTTCAACCTCTGAAGCCTGATTGAATGTCATATGTAGAATGAAAAACCTCAGTAACCTTGTTTTGAAAACAAACCATTCAACTGATACCAAACTGCAAATGTTAGCATCTTAACACTTTTCTGAACTTTAACATGCAAATATGTAGAAAATTGATTTGGATTTAATTTGGAAAAGTATTCAACTGGATTGATCAAAATCTGGAAATCTTCAAAGGGGATCATTCCTAGATCTACAATATAGATCAAATTTCAATTATGTCTGACCTCAAACTGGGTGAAAACAGGGAAACCACAAAGTATGCCATTTAAATCTAAATTCTGCATTTTCAGTGAAACCTTAATAAATCAGAAATGGAAAGGCTCTGGCAAAGTGAAAGACTGGATTGGCAGGAATCTGTAAATCCTCAGGTAGGTGTACTCTTATGTTTACAGTAGGAGGGAAAACTCAATTATCCAAAATGTTCACCCTGGTATAGATTTTCAAGACCTCAAAGTGGACAGCTTAGCAATTCTGTACTTGAAAACTCAGAAAATTAGAATTATTCACTAACAAAATGGTTCTAGAAAACTTGTCATCTGATTTCAAAGGGTTTTGCAAACTGGAAATAATGGTTCATTGTCATGTTTACAATACTTGGGAACACACCATGATGCCATACCTATCCATCTAATCAAAGATGCAAGCCTTCAAAGCAAGGTATTCAGAAATCCGCATTCAACCACTTTTGGAAACTTAACAAAGTGCCAACGGAATCAGACTGGCAAATTGGTCAAATGGATTCATCATGATCTGGGAACTGGAAAATATGAAGTATGTGACCACTGGAACATAGTACAAAATAAATTTTCTCAATTGAATCAACTGGTCAAAAGTTAAAACCTGTCAAAATGGGCTATTCAGGTTTCTAGGCAGAACAAAAATGCATAGTTATGAGCAACCAACTTTGGGAAGTATGGAAAGTTATCAAATGGATTGATAATGACCTAAGATCTAAAACATAAGCTCTCTGATATGCATGTAACACATTCCCAAAGTGATGGCTTATGAAACTCAACAGGGTGCAAGATATTCAGAAGCAAAGTAGGCTCCGGACAGCAAAATAACACTTTAGCAAAATGCAGATTTAGGTGATCCCCTCAAAATGACTACTCCCTAAACATGTCAGAATTGAAATTTAGGAGCTGGAACCCACTGCATATATCAAATGAAAGGCATTGAAGCCTCTTCCCAAATTGTAC
>JAGRRI010045567.1:0-12698 GCA_018584345.1 Thuja plicata
AGAAACTTAACAGTAAAACACAACAATAACATTCACACATTTTGACACCATGATTTAATGTGGAAACCCAATATGGGAAAAACCACCAGTAACATGCTACCAAAATTTCACTCTTCTGAAGTGATGCTCTGTGAGGAGCCAACCCTGTTAAAGGTTACAAAACACACTGTCAAATGTGACCTGGTTAAAAGATTTAATCACCCTGTTAGGAGTGGCCTTGTTAGAGGAATTAGAACATTCCAATCTAAATGTCACCTTGTTTAAAGGATTTATACAATGACTATTAGGTCAACCTGGTTAAAGGATTTGAACTGATACAATGGTTAGAAAGTAATCAGCAGGTGTGATCTAATACATACAACTTACTTCAAAAATCCAGATCCAGTTTCAACTCTAATGCTAACTCACTGAGTGGCCTCCATTTTCATGTCAAAATTCATATCTTCTTGGAAATCTGTCAAGCAATCTCTCTCTACTTCCCTGCTCAGCCTTCTCTACTAGGTCTTGCTAATCAGTCAATTAACCATGCAACATTTTTCATTCAACTTCTCCTTACACTTGGATACAATAAAAATAACCACAATAGGTTATATTATACCTCTTCATCTAGGTCAGATAAATCTTTTTCCACTTAATAAAAGTTGTAGATCTTAGGTTAGGTCAGATCCAATGGATCTTTCCATCTTTACATTTAATTTACTTCTCCAATATAGTCATTAATTAAGCATTGAATCCATGTGCTAATAATGGTTTCCCATGCATTAAATGAATATGGACCAATCTTAATTAATAATTTATATCCCAATAAAATCAATTATGTCAGCCATAGATCTCAAATCTCATCAATAATCAAAATATTGTTGCTCGACTTTCTCTGTCTCCCTCAGCATTTCACTGGCACTCGACATCATCTTTTATTTTCTCGGCATTGAATTTCTCTTTGCTCGACATCGACTTTGCTTTGCTCAGCATTGACCTTCTAGTGAACTTTCAATGTTAGATAAACAATTTATCACTTTTCCAAAGTGCCAAATGATCAAGTACCCTAGTGTATACTCATAACTCAACCATCTCCTTGGTCTTCTTTTTATCCCATTCTTTTCAGATCTTCATCAATCAATGGATAAGGTACTCAAACATACAACAATAGTCTCACCAGTTAAGGTTTGACATCAATGACAAAATAACAATTGTCTACATTGTAGCAATCTTTCCAACACAAATATCATTCCTTTTCAAATCCTTAATAAATAGTCTACCTTCCATCATACAAACTTTCGTAGATGTACATAACTCATCAACAGATTCTTCAACCAAAGGTAAGAATATTTGTTTCTTACCATCAACCCAAATATAATATATATTCAATATTCCATCATGTATAACATGTCTATCATATTTCCAAGGTCTACCCAACAAAATATGACAACAATCCATTGGCATAATATCACACAATACCTTATCATAATACTTTCCAATTATCGGATTCACAAAACATTGTTCACTCACAATTAATGTGTGTTCATCCTTGGACCATGAGATCTGATAGGGCTTCAAATGTTTCATCCTCTCCAACTACAAATTTGTGACCATCTCCTTAGATGCTAGGTTCTCTGAGTTCCCACTATCAACAATCACCTTCCAAACTTTGTCTGCAACTCTACATCTGGTCTTGAACAAAATTTTCCTGATAGGACCTTTCTTATCCTTCTCACTCCATTGTATTATTCAGATCATGAGATTACTTTCAAGTTTATTAGGCGACTCTTCTTGTACCAAAGCATTTCTTCTACTACTGCCTTTCTTGCTTGTATGTGTACACGCAAAGGATTTATGTCCTTCCTCACCACAATTGTAACAAGTTACTTGTAATCCTTTTTTGCTATAACCACCTTGGGAGTAATTGCCTCTTCCTTGGTATGAACTTCCACCTTTCCACTCAATCTTTCCTTTGTCTTGAGATGTGTTTATATTTGACTTGTCTAGTTCATATATATTATTTTCACCATGAGATCTACCTCTTCCTCTAGGGAATCTACCACCTCTACCTCTTTTTCTTTGTTTATATCTTTTGTTCAACTTCTCCTCAGCTTTTAGGGAAAACTGGTATGCCTCTTTAATGCCTTCCATCTTGACCAAGCTGATCTCATCTTGTATAGAACTTCTCAATCCATTCATGTATCTTTCTATTCTTTCCACCTCATCTCCAACATGTCCAAATCTGATGTCCAATCTATAGAATTCCTTAGTGTAGTCTTTTACTGATTTATCTTTCTACTTCAAACTTTGTAATCATCAAAATAGGTTAATTTGATAATCACAAGGTAGAAACTTGCCTTTCAATTTGTTTACCATCTTATCCCATACCTTTATTTTGTCTTTACCTTTCTTCTTCTGATCAAATTGTAGATGTTCCCACCATAAATATGCATGTCCTTTCAATTTTGTGCTTTCAATCTTCACCTTCTTATCCTCTAATACAATATCATATTCAAAATACTTTTCCATTTCAATTATCCAATCTATCAACTCATCAGAATCCAATTTTCCACTATACTTGAGAGGATTAAACCAAGGTGTAGATTTCAAACTTGTCAATGCTCTCAAGAATCTCTCTTCTTCCTAATCCATCACAGGTGCAGGTGCAACTTCACCTTGTATATCTTCAAATTTATCATCACTAAAATCTTCAAGATGTCTTCCTCTGCACTAGGCTATCTCAATAGCTTCCAATATTGCATCCATCTATCTTATCATATCAGCTAGACCTAGATCTTTATTTCCTCTCCCATGAACTAGATTGAATCCCTTTGCAATTCTAGGTCATATCACAATATTCTACCCCACAAAAATATCACCAACTAGGGTTAGGGTTTACAAGAAGGAACTTATATCTCACCAATACTTTGATACCACCTGATGCAAGGAGGGTAAGTAAATGGGGCCAAAGGCACTCCCAATTATGAAACTAGCTTGTAGACACAATGCAAAAACAACAACAACAACAACAACAGAGTGAGAGAAGAAACAATAGAGATCCTTTCTATAAATTGATCAAACTCACTACATGCTGGGCTGTAAGGCCTTCCTGGTTTTAGCCATATATTCAATGAATTAAAATATGATCTTCATACATGCAAGTTCAAAGACTTGCCTTCAGATAATTCAATGCCTCAATCTTCTATCTTCTAAAACTGCTACTAAAACTAACTGCCTAAACTAAGAACATAGAAAAATATATATACAAGAGTCCACCAAAGAGGTCAGCGCTCAAATCCATAAGAGAGACCCCAATTTAGGTCCACATAGATCCCAATGAGGGATCCCAAATCAATTAAGCCATGTAAATTAAATGAAGAAGTTAGCCACCAAATCTAACTCCAAAATAAACAACTTGGGCAAAGGATGACCGAGAAACAGAGTGACTCAAGAAAAGAACAACCTAAGAAACAAAAGACAAACCTATATGAAAGAAACAAGCATGCCCGAGTGACATAAACCTGAGTGACAGAAACAAGCATTCCTGAGATATAGAACCCGAGCAATAGAGAGCTTCACCGAGCAACCTCCAAACAAACTAAAGAACAAAAATAAACATCTTTTTGTTTGAGCAGGATTGCCAAGGACCCAAGATGATCCTACATCAGATGCTTTGAAAGGAGCTTCAACTCTTAGAATATTGTTATCAAAGTTATTTAAGTCAAATATAGTAAGCTTATTGATCAGTCCATCTATATTAATATTGTCAAAATTTCTCAGCTCATTTATAGCAGACACTCTAATGGCATATTCAGGAAATAAAGTTCTCAACATTTTACATATGAAAACATCTTCTATACTTTTTCTGGTAGCACCTCTGATAGCACCAACAACCTCTTTTATTCTTAGACCATGTTGTACAATATTCTCTCCTTCTACCTTCTTCATATCATCATACTTTCCTCTGAGATTGTCTTCTTTAGCTTTTTTCAAATGAACATCTCCTCTGTAGAATATTTTAATTTTTTACCAAACATCATAGGAAGTATCAAGTCTTGAAACATTAATTTATTAAATATCAAATAAGGTACTTACAATAGTTTCATATGTTTGATTTCTCTCCCATTGGTCCTTCAGTTGATCTATAATGAGAGTTTAAATAGGAGTGATATACTTGTCTGTGACATGCATCCAGTAATATTATCCTATACATTTTAGATATATATTCATTCTACCACTGCATACCAGAAAGTTGTCCTTAGTGAGCTTGGGAGGCTCCTTCCTCATCATTCGATATTTTTCCTCAAGCTGTTAGGCTTACTATAAAGAGGACCAAAGCTCTGACATCAATTTTTAGTATTATGAGATCCAAGATTACCGAGAGGGGGGCCGTGATTCATTAATCTAACAATTCAAACTTTTCATTAACCATTTAACCACTCGCATCAATAAAATTCATTGCATGAAAAACTAAAAAATAAGAGTAAGCATCCACAATCATGCAACAAAATGAAACCAATTTGTTTCTCATGGAAAACCAACTAGGAAAAAACTAGGTGTGGTGATGGCACCCACAAATAAATTTGCACTCTTATGAAGTATGCCTAGTTAAGGCTTAGCCATGTTAAATATTTACAAAATGCCCAGTTAAGAGGAAGAACCTATTAGAAGTCACCCGATCAAGGGATTTTCATTTAGCCCTGTTAGGAGCTTTACCCTATTAGGAGTAACCTAATTAAAGGATTTCAAACCCTAATAGAGAGTCACCTAGTTAAAGGATTTAACAATTCAGACCTGTTAGGATCTATCCAATTAAGGGATTTATCTTGATGAAGCTGTTACGAATCAATAAGTAAATGAGCTAAGAAAATATCACTCTCTACTAATATAGATCTAGCTCAAGCTCAATCTCTTATTCACAAAAAAAAACTCTTCTCTCTTCTCTCTTCTCTCTCGATCACCCTTCTACATCCATAATCTACCCTTGTACTTTTCATCATTTTACATATTTGTATAATACAAGTTCATTAGGGAAATTAACCACCTTACAAAATGTTTTACAATCTTTCCCACTCAATGAATAAACCTTACAACGTGTTACAAATCTACAACACTTGCTAAAAAACTTAAGTTAGCCACTAGATTCATCGCAGAATGATTTGAGAAATAAAAATTCAAACCATAATACACTTTCCAAAATTCTTTCACAACCTACAAATAATCTGATCATAATGATCACAAACATGCCAACTCATCAATCTTTGTCAGTGTTTAACATCACCATGATCCTTGGAACACATAATCATTTATTGCAACATGGTGCATCATCATTTGTCAAGGATCTGACTATCTGTTCTTAAGAACTTCTTTAAATATTTGTTGAATAACCTTTTGTCATTTTTAACTTTGTCTTTCATTCATCAAATCATGACACGGTCGCAACACCACCACCATAACATAGCCCAGATAAACAAATCATGGCCACAACACCTGAATCCAAAATTAGTTTACACAATCATCAAATCATTCTTCATGTCCTTCATCTTGTTCTTCTTTTTAACGTATCAACCTTTAATCAATCAAATCTCATACCATACTTATGATAAACTAGTACAATCATAGATACAACATCGAGAGACATCACTTAACCTTCATTTACGATTGCACACTCCAATTCTTACCAAAACTTTGGATTCAACCTCTTCAACATATATCAACATAATAGGTACACTTTCAACCAAAAACACTAATTTGACATCAATGACAACATCATAAGTTATCAACCTATCATCATATCTATTGGTGTTTAAAACTGTTATATTTTGAAAGCAACCAATATACCTTGAGATTAATGTTTGGAATGGTTAGATCCAAGTATGAAAGCTCTACAAGGTAACTAGACCAACTACAAGGACAAGAATTCCCTCTGCACTTCTCACTCTATAAAACAAAGGTGGGTACACCTAATCCAGATAGATATTCATCTTTCACAACTCTTTACAACTCTGGATTTTAACAACAAATAAATGGTAAGAAAGCATGAAATGATAACCACTCATTCATTGATTCTTCACTACCATGCAAGACACACAACCAAAAAAAACAAAACTCATAAGGAACTAAGATAGTTTTGATGTTTTTATAGGGTAGAATATAGCTAAACCTATTCAAATATGTATCAATGTAGAAAATAGTAATTACTGGTCAGTTATTTATCTATTGGGCAATGTTTTTAGTTCAGATACAAGACAAAGAAACTAAATATTGTCAAGGAATCAAAACCATAAATACAAATAATTCACATCAAATAATTCTTATAAGATCCTTATGTAGACAGACCCAATAAACCCATGTCATATCCAAAGCATTATTTGATTTGATCCTAGATCAAAACTAAGGACTAATGAAATATACACAGATAAATTCCATGTAATGAATCAAAAGATTCACAAGTCAAACATAAGCACCAAGGAGAGACTTAAATCTTAAATATTGTATTAAGTGTGAAGAATCTAGTTTCAATTCCAAAATGCTTCAAATCACATGACACTTTAATAAATGAAAAAGACCTATAATTTTCTTTTCTATAATGATACTCTCTAGATATACATATGCAATACTCATTGGAAACAGTAAACAATTATATGCCTTATGTTACTTCCCCAAGTTTCCAACCCTTCTAAATGTTCTTGGAAGTCCTTTTATAGGTCAAGGACTGCAACAAGCTTTAGATCATTTAGGGTTAGAGATAAACATTAAAAATATTAAATGACAGAGAATCATTAATTCACTTCAACAACCAAACAACTCTGTCATTAGCAAGTTTAAACATTCCTTTTGATTCATTCTATTTGAAAAATCTAATTCGACTTCCATCCATCTTTAGAAACTAAAGAACAATTCCCTACCACATAAAAAATAAATGGAATGTGTAGCTATTCATTAATTAACCTAGAAGACTTAACCCTTTAGAATTTCAAAACACCAACTATCCTCTTTAGAAATCTCAGGATCCAAAAACATAGCTGATTTTCACCTTAAACTACTATGGAAAAAGACCCCCTATTAATGGTGAAGAATAGAAAAGGATAAAACAAAGGTTTAAATTGATTAACAAATTAATAAGAAACCCTAATGTGATATCCTCTGCATAAATGCATTTAGAACTACCAAACTTTCCTTCACACAACATCCAACAACTATGCAAACACCACCCTACAGATCAAATTCATCAGTTAAAGGCTCATCAACAAGATGACATAGTTCACCACCTGAAAACCTTGATAAATTCATTTGAATATTTAAAAATCCACTCCAACAGCTACACATGATGTAGAATTTATCATCGGTGATTGATATTTAAACTTTAAATCCACTTTAAAACAAGGTCGTAGATCACCTTTAAGTTACTCGGGCTTCAAAGATCTGATCCAGACAAAAGGCATCCTGGTGCAATGCCTTTAAGACTATCCATCATTCATTTTTTGTTCTAGGCTTAGTATCGATCGTCTGATCCATTTAGATCTACTTTATCTTTAACTCATCCTTCAGCGTTGACCAAATCTAAAAATGCAATGTGGCAGGCAGGTGTAATGCCTTAAACATTATCCTTCAAGAATCTTATCTTCAAGGCACAATGCCAACCATTAGATGAAAAACCATAGGTCCCACTAACTTGTTCAGATACATTTCACCATGTCACAATTCCTTAAGCATTATCTATCGACCATCTCCACCATTGAGGAAAAACACCCATCATTAGATCCTCACAAACCTGTCTGCCTTTAACTTCCTTTAGCGCATACCCAATGATGTCAGAAAAGACACATGTTGAATAGGAACATTATCTTAACGAGATACAATCAGATCATCTTGCCTTTGAGGAACAACACTGGTCATTTGATTTGATCAACCCATCCCTTCCTTAACCTTACTTTTTATAACCATGGTCTGATTTTGAGATTCAGGGACAAGGATATCTCTGAGTTGTTGAATGCCTGGCCTAACCCATAGTTTATCCTAAGATTGAGGGATAGCCACACATTTGGTTCATGATCAACGGTCCTCACTCAATCTACAAACACTTTTCTTAACTCTTGTTTGATTGTGAGATCTAGCAACAACCCTTGATCCATATCAACATCTACGGTCCTGGCTGAATCTCCAGATCTTTTAACTTAACCGTAAACATTTCAAGATTCAAAGAGAGTCATCACATCAAATCATTGAACACTTAACCTCTAATCTTGGTAGGACATGTAGCAAACGGTTACAATGCCTTGAACATTATATTGACTGCATCTTCCACTTTGAGGGAAAGTGATAGCCATTGATGAGACTTGATCTCACTGAACAATAACCTTGCCCGCATCTTAGATCATAGAGGGACACCTATCTTCCAGGCACAAAGCATCGATGAGAAAATTGAGATGATCTTGGTCTTTGAGGCTTAACACCCATCATTGGATCGAAACAACTTGCAAGATAGACGTAAGCATAAAGATTTACAGGGACTTAAAAGGGACGTAAGCAAAAAGACATGGCCCTGCCAAAGAATTTAAACACATGACTTAAGAGGACTTTAAGTGACATGAAAAAGTAACTTCAAATTATAACAAGTGTTAGGCTTAGGGTTTTGGGGTCTTCATGAAAATGATCCAAGGATTTAAGGACCAATGACATAAAAAATGAAGGAACATTCCTAAAACAATTGCAACACCATGGAACTATAGAATTTTTGGCAGTGCTAACAATCACTCTATTTGGGGATGCATGACTCTAGCAGGCATGAAAAGATTCTAGAACTTTGAGTTAAGCAAACCACTAACAAGAAAAAAAAACCTAACCTACAACAAAAGGAAAACAAGGAATATGTACACAAAACTTATTTACAATCGACTGCACATGAATTCAGATAACTTCAAGAGAAATAAAACTTCAAGAACTTCCCATGAACTGGTAATTCCAAAAGATTTCCAGTTAAATTGTTTAAAAAATAAGAATCATAACCCCATTTACTGTCAATGATATATGGTCCTAATATAATAGGATCAAATTTCTATGTTTTCCTTTATCCTCCAATCTAGCATTCCACATCAAGAGAAAATCATTAACTTCAAAACTCCTTACAATGGTCTTTTTGTCACACAAATCCTTACATTGAAACTGCAACCTAATATTCCCATCATGTGCTTCCCTTCTTGATTCATCTAATTGTATCAAATCATCCATTCTAATCCTCACCTCATCATCCAGTTCCTCATCATATTTTTGGATAAATTTGTACATTTGCAATATATTATTTTGTGGTGTCCTAGAATGTATACCATATACTAAATCAAAAGGTGTACAACCAATTGCCTTCTTGACTATTACTCTATCAACCCATAATCCTTGTTGCAACTTTGAATCCTAGGCCCTTTTGTGTTAGTAATAACTGAGAGGGGGTGTGAATCAGTGGCTTCAAAAATTTTCCTTATTCTAACCACCAATCAAAAAAACCTTAGATTATTATGTCCCTTACAAGATGAATGCCATGAAATACATAATAATTAACTATCTATCAGTTTTCCTTTTCTAACCTTATTCTCCTTGATTACCGATAAGCAGTAAAACTTATTTACCGAAACTCAGTAAATATGCAGAGTATACCGATAAATCCATAAATGCATATGTGAAATGTAAAATAGTAAAGTAATAAACCATACACACATAATGCAAAAATTTTAACATGGAAACCCTATTAAAGGAAAAAAATTTGGGACCAGTACCCCAAATTTTCACTCTTCTAAAGTGAGCCCTGTTAGGAGCCAACCTTGTTAAAGGTTACAAACACACTGTTAGGTGTGACCTTGTTAGAAGAATTTATACATAGAGGTTTTCACTTAGTATCGGACATCTATTTGCTACCATCCTTGAATCAACCTCCTTCTTAGACTGTCAATAGGCTTTAGGAAAATCTAATGCTACTTTCATGAACCAACTTTTTTGGCACTCCTTGGGATGTACCTCAATATATAGAAGACTATTAAGTCTTGTTCTATTAAGAGACTTGATGCTTCAATGGTTAAATTGAAAGACAATGACCTATTTCTAATGCAACTTGAATTGTAGATTTTCAGATCTATTTAAGTACATTACCTCTCTGATCAATGTATCAATTTAATTCTTTGTGCTCCACACTTTCTGCTCTATGATGTTGTGCTTCATTGTTCATTGGTGTCTGTAGAATTCTTTAGCTCTCCTTCAACTTGATTGATTAGGACTGTATGAAGTTATCCTTCATCAATTTCTCTTCACCATCCTCTTTTTATTCACTCCCCCTTTTCATGATCTAGAAATGAATTAAGCTTGTCTCTTATATAAACATGATATTAACCATTTCTTGATTCTTGATTCTTGATTCTTGGCATGAAAAACAATCCAGCCAATCCAATTTAAAGTATAACTCCTGATTTATCTCATATTTATCTTTCTGCCAATTGTACAAATCTTCTTTAAATCAATCACTTAATTCTAGTTGAATAAAAAAATGAAAAAAACTAGTTAAGTCTATCTTTAGCTCTTGCCAGCTAGATATTTTATCATTTTTTGAACTCTCTATTCTATCAGTCAAATCTATAGTTAGTCATCGATGACAACTGCTAGTTCCATCGGTGTGACTCCAGTCAGCTTCAAGATCTCCATCCGTCAGGCATCATTGGATTTTACTCCTTGGGCAACTCTATTCTTAGCTTGTCAGGCATCCTATGATTTTTCTTCGTCGAGCAATACTGTCTTCTGCTCATCGGGTATCACTGTGACTTTGGTTCTTTGCCTTTACCGATGGTGTGCACTCCGTCAGTGTTATCTGGTAGTTAGTGAATACCTGACTGTTATGCATTGCTGAAATCATAATCTTTGTTCCATTGATTCTCTGAAGTTTTTGGCATTATATACATGACCGTATAGATAATATCAAGTTGACATCAATGAAAATACAAACCATTAACTAATTTAATGTCTTGCATTATCTTCATCTTAACATTATCAAACATTTAACCAGTTACATGTCATCAATCTCTCCCTTTGGCATTGAAGGAAACATACAATATTATCACACTATACTATTTATAATGCAATATGAAATACAATTGTTGAGATTCATGAAGCTACCAAACAATTTGTTTTGATAAGCGATAAAAATGTCTGACTGTCGGTAAGCTCTGTGTTAGCTTAGATTTGATTCTTGCAGTTCTTTGTGTTTGTTTTTTTTTCTGATGTGTTGCGTCCTTTCCTTGTTTCAATATCTCTCTTTTGACTATTCTTCTTCTTTGATGTCTTTGTCTCTTGTCAGCAACTCTCCCTTTGGATATAATCTCTCCCTTCTGGAGTAATCTGATAATGGATAATCTTTTTTTTTTTGAAGACTGTGATAATATGGAAACTTTCTCTCCCTTTGACAAAAATTCCAAACAAATATCTCATAGATATCTGACATTAATGTTAAATAATCATTTTCTTCCATCCATAATATATTCCTTGAATTTCCCTTAGCCATCAGCAATACAACAATATGCTATGGTGCTTGGTTCTGATATATATCTTTCTGTATATAGATGTAGCTTTGAAGTTCATCTTTTTTCTTGCATCAACATGAATGATATTCTGATAATATATAGGCTGATGTAGCCTTATTCTTTTACTAACTGGTAGACAAGGGTTTGAACCCTAGTCATTTTGTCAGGTACTCAAATGTATCCTTGGGCAGTGGCTTGGTGAAGATATGAGCTAATTATTCTTTTGATTGCACATACTCAAGTATCACTTCTTTTTCTTGAACTTGTTCTGTTAAATAATGATACTTGATTGTAATGTGTTTAGTCTTGGAATGCATGACTAGATTCTTGGAAATGTTTATTGCACTGGTGTTATCACAATAGATAATCATTGGTTCTGAGATCTTCATATGCATACCTTCCAGCAACTGTTTGATACATGCAAAATTTGAGCAGTTTGCAACAGCAGCAATATATTCTTCTTCTATAGTAGACTAAGAGACACATCCTTTCTTTTTGCTAATCCATGTGACAATTCTATCACCCATAAAGAATGCCCCTCTAGTTGTGCTCTTCTGGTCATCAAGATTTCTAGCCCAATCAACATCAGTAAACACTTTTAGTTTAAATTTGCCTTCTCTTTTATACCATAAGCCAAATTCCTTAGTATTCTTCATATATGTTAGGATTCTTTACACAATAGTCATATGTGATTCCCTGGGGTTAGTAGAAAATCTAGCAATAATTCCTACTGCATGTGCAATATCTGGTCTAGTGTGTACAACATACATGAGTTTTCCAATCATTGATCAGTACAAAGTCTGATTTACCTCCGTTGTCTTGTCTTCCTTTGTTAACTTATATCTAGCAGCCATCAGTGTTCCAATTGGTTTGGAATCTTCCATCTTGAATATTTTCAGGACCTCTTTGATGTATTTGGACTATATAATGAAAATACCTTCACTTTGTTGAATGATCTGTAGACTAAGAAAGAACTTGATCTCTCCAAAGATCAGCATCTTGAATTCTTTGCTCATCTCATCAGAAAATGATTTGCATAGCATATCATTGCCTCCAAATATGATGTCATCAACAAACATTTTAGCAATCAAAGTGTTAGCATCAATATCTTCTTTCAAATAAAGATTACTATTTTCACTAGTCCTTATGAATCCAATACTT
>JAGRRI010045588.1:0-14588 GCA_018584345.1 Thuja plicata
TTTTCCAAGAAGTAACAATGTTTTTTAACACACACAAAAGACTCAGGGTTTAAACATGAAATGGATCAAGGGTTTGGAAACAAAGATAATTAGGGCTTTAGAACTAGGTTTAAAACATTGCATTTCCCTGTTTAGGACTCAGATCCATGGAAGAATTTTTCTATCCTAACAACATGTTCCTACCAATGAAACCTGCGATAATGACATTATGCAATCACAATCTTTTAATATATCATAAGGGTGAACTGTGCATTTGTTCACTGCCCTTTTAATCACCATGATTTCTTATATTTTTGGTTTTGAATAACAAGCTGGGCTCAACCCTCATGGGAGCCACATTTACCCCATGTGTTAACTAGAAACACCATGTATCTGCACAAGAAGATAACAAATTAGAAATAAATTATTGACTTTCACCAATGCTGTCCAAGATTTGCCAATTTTAGCATGATGCAAAGATTTGTAACAGTCACAATTTATCATATTTTATGAAAAATTTCCCTTTCCTTCTCCAAACTAATTTTCCCAATTGGATCTCTTACAATTTGTCATAATGTGTCATAATATAGCACTTTCCCAATTTCAATTCTCAATTATGACAATCTTCCAATTTGTGCACCTAATTGCTATTTCTACAATTTGGTCTCTAATCCTATAAATTGAAATCAATTTTCTCAATTAATTTAACCACCACATTTTGAATCTTCTCACCATCATGATAGTATTTTTGTTTTAGGTTTTAAGTGCATCATGTCAATATGAGAACTACATCGACATTTGGAGAAGCAGGAAAGAGCACAATTGTCAAATTGGGCGATTTTTGTTCACAATTTGCATTTTTTGTCTTAATTTATTTTGTGTTTTTATAGGTTGATTGTGCATGATTTAGATTTTGATGGTTCCTCTTGCATGCATGTTTTCCTCATTTTCATTTACTACACACATATTATAATCAAGTAACATAGATTATGAGTTCACCCCACACTGCAACGGTTAAAATGCAAGCCTATTTCGATAGGGGTCATATGTTTGAATCCTCAGCACAAACAAATATTTTTTCCTAGTCCATACATGAAGGATGGTTTTTCTTCCCCAAAACATAGATGGAGGACTACACACAAATGGTTAGAGACACATTAGGCCACGGTGGAGACTGTTTCGACGCTGTTGATGTTTCATTGGGAGTGATAAGGATATGTTTCTTGTGATAGTAGCAAGGGAGGTATAGGTGTAATGATGTGTGTCCAAGAGGAGATATAAAGATGTCATCGCTAAAGGGAGTCATAAGGTGATTGGCATGGGAGATATAAGGAGACTGGTGTGAGATTAATAAGGGTCATAGAGAAGTGGAGAGATAAGGTGGTTCTCTAGATGTGGAGAGATAACCTGATAGCTTCCAAGGAGGTATAACTGGAGATTGTAATAGTTCTAGGAGGTGTTAAGACCTCAAAAAATTCACATATCATCATGGGGATGAGGTTCCCCAAATGTGACCTCACTGATTCAAAGATCCATTCAAAAGAGATTATCGATAAAATAAAAGTAACACATTATAATATTAGTTCAATAAGTTTAATACATTTCATTTATAATCATGTAACAAAGAATATTTTTAAATGGGGAGCAGAGTGGGAGAAGCGCGAGGAGTGAGAGTATGTTTGAATTTGAGCATAGGAAGGAAACTAGGTTTTTAGGTGCCAGGAGCTTCTGCAGGATCCCGTGATGGTGCCTCTCTGCTGGACCAGGACAATGAAGACATAGAAAAAAAGGATGGGGTCCCACACAACCGACAAAAAGATCCACGCAAAGACGATGTGGGGATAGTGGGTAAATCAAGCTTCTTTCCCAAGGCAGACCTGAGCATGGGGTCTCAATCAATAGACAAGGAATATTATGATATGTTTCATCCTTGGTGAACACTTTTTGGGAAAAATCCTACTAGCAAGTCTCCTTTCCTAGTTATAAAGGATCTATTTGATAAGGAAAAGGGTAAGTATGTTATTCCACTACTTGACAAACTGATTGACCATAATATTGCAACATGTCTCTTACTCTGGTTGGTAAATTTGTTGGGTCAAGGAAAAATATAGACATAGTCAGGGCTTTTACTAATAAAAAATGGAAGCTAAAGGGCCATGTCGAAATAAAAGCTATGGTGAAGGGCTTTCTGTCTTTTGAGTTCTCCTGCCAGGAGGACTATCCCAAGATCTTATGTGTTGGAGTGTGGGAAATAGGGAAATCTTCTCTAGCCCTACAAAACTAGTCTCCTAACCTGGATCAAAATGATTCTTTCTACATTCAAGCCCCTTTTTGGGTAAGGCTACCAGAACTCCCACTAGAAATTTGGTATGAAGATGTCTTTGCTAGAATAGCGAAATCCTTCAAAGAAATTCTCTTGATTGATCCAATGATGGTTGAAAGAAGGTGCCTTACCTATTCAAGAAGATGCATAGGGGTGGAAGAGGTGAAAGGAATGCCAGAGGTCATAGATATTCATTCCAAATTGTTTAAAATATTATAGAAACTGGATTATGAAAGTGTGCCTTTTGCTTGCTTTCACTGCAAGAAATTTAGACATGTGGCCAAAAAATGCCCATTTTTACAAAAGGAAAAATCCAAGAAGGCCCAAAGGATTGTAGGAAATACCAAGGACTAGGTATTAGAATACCCAACTCTGGAAAAAAACTAGATGTCTCAGGTAGGAACCAAAGCAAACAAAACCAAAGTTTGGAAGAAAAGGGACTCATAAATGGTCATCCCAAAAACTAAAAAGACACAAGAAGAAATGGAAGACATCAACAAATAAGATAATGTGGTGGAACCCCTATAGTAGAATGATAATTTTCTAGAGATGGTGGTGTTTAAGCCCTAAGACAGGTCTCAGAATGCTCCAGAAGCTAATAAAAAATATAAACCCCCAGGAGTGGATAGTGCCATGGAAGAGTTGAGATATAGAGAAGGGATAGATTCAAGCCCCACACCCCATGAGATTGAAAAATTATATTTTGCTCCAGGATCCTTGTCCCTAGTGATAAGAGTGTTTCTTCCCAAGATGATGGGTAATTCCTCCCATGATCAAGCCCTAGGACAGTGAAGGAACAACTAGAGCATGTATTCAAAATGGAAGAACTGCTAAAATCCATAACCCTGGGGAAGATCACAAGAATGGAAGAACTCTTTGCAAAATATAAAGAAGGGTCAGAGGGAGAGTGGACTAATGGGAAGAAGAAAAAGAACACTAGGGACCCCTCCCTAGTCTCCCAAACAAAAACTAGGAGAAAGATCAAAGATGACATGGGTGTCAAATCAAAAACTCTAGGGAGAAAGAAAGCAAGCCAGATTCGGCAAGAAGCCAACAAGAATATAGCGGATGGAACCCAAAAGACCATCTAGGGTGCATGCACATCCAGAAAGAAATGAAGGTAGTCTCTTAAAATATTCATGGAATTAATGGTCCACATAAGCATGACGTAATAAAGAATATGATAAGAGATCATGGACCAGATATCATGTTAATCGAGGAAACTAAGATGAAGAAGGAAAAAATTGAATACATTAAATTCTACAAAAGTATGGATATGGTTGCCACCAGTTCGGATGGAGCCTCCAGAGGTCTGATGTCTCTATGGAACTACTCTCATCTGAAGGCTGAAGTCATCTACGAGGAAGGTAATTTATTACTTTTGAATTTCACTAATATAAAAGATAATTATAGTTGGTACATAAAAAATATCTATGCCCCCAACACTAAAAAAGGAAGAAGAAATTATTGGGATAAAATCATAAGCATAGCTACCATGTATGACCTTTCAAAGGGTATTATTATGGGGGATTTTAATACCCCCCTTAAAGAAGGGGATAAACAGGGAGGCATTAACCCAGACTTGGAAAATGGGCAAGATCTTATGGACATCATAAACGATCAAGCCCTCTTAGATATGGATCTTTAGGGCACAAACTTTACCTGGAGTAACAGGAGGGCTAGGAAAGGCTACATTCAAGTCTGACTGGATAGAGCCTTGATCATTATTGATTGGATAAATTCAAACAATAGAAAACTTTCTACCTTGGTACAGATTGGGTCTGACCATTCACCCTTGGCTCTATCTTTGGAACCATTTATTAAGAAAAGAAACTTTGAACCTTTCAGGTTTGAAAAGATGTGGACCACTCATCCTAACCTGACAAACAAGATTATGGAATGGTGGAACATTGACATAAAAGGATCACCTATGTTCAAAGTGGCTAAAAAATATAGAAAAATGAGGATAAACATCAAGTATTGGAACAAGAATGAGTTTGGGGATATCTTCTCCATCAAAGATAAGGCCATTACAGATCTCAATCTTGTCCAAGAGGAAATCTAGAGAGAAGGGTGAACCACCTCACAATGGGTGCTTATTAATCATGCCCAAAGCCTCTCTTAGGAATAGTTTATTCAATCTAAGGATCACTTCTCCCACCATAAGGTGCATTTAGTTTGTCAACCCAGGGACGTATACTTGAAATGGTACAGCACAATATGTGCACTAAGTTCCTTAAAGAGCCACTCTACCTATGCTACAGGAAAGTAAAGTACATGAAAGGAATCTATACTAAGGCTATAGGAAAGGAAACACCCTTACTCCTTACTAAAATGAATGCTACAACTTGCAAACTCTACTTAAACTTATTCTTTCAACCTAGAGCATTCACTATAACTATCCTTATAGGTGCTACAGGAAGAAACTATAATATTATATCTAGAATGATGGAAATGTAGAAAGTAAATCTATTCTAATTCTACTCTAATCCACCTACCAAGTGGGCCCCCTTGGTTAGCTTCTACAAATCTATGAACACAAAATATGAACCAAAAGTTACTTCATTATCTTTCAAAACTGATTACATGAGAATGATACATGAAACTGAAAATGAACTTGTTGTGCAAGATACAATCAGAACATTGTATTTTCAAAAATCTTTGAACTCACAAACTATCAATCTTCTCCCTATAAATAGAGGATTGAATTTCTTATTCTGAAACAGAAAAAGGAACTAACTAACTAAAGCTGCACCAAAGCTCAAAAAAATAGGAAACACAATAGCCCACGACATATGCAAGGAAGTCTAGGCAACCAAGTCAACATGCTGGGAATTTAGAGGGAATATAGCAGAGCTACATTCATGCATATCTGAAATAGTGGCTCCTGATATTTGGTAGCCATGTCTTCTGATGCCATGATGGCTTATCCATTCAAAGCTAGTCTTTAACGTCCTCCTTCAATGTTTTTGACCACTCCCAGTGACTCCTACTTCCTGTCAGGATTAGTTATCATGCAAAAGACATTCATACAAGTAGCTTATGCAAATTAATTTAGATGTTAGAACACACATTCTGATTATTATATGAAATATTACAACATATATATAATATTGGCATAATGTGACATATCTATTCCACCCATGGTTTAATGGTTCTATCTGTACTTGACATAAGTTCAACTGACTAAAAGTTCACAATTTTTCTGATAATACTTAAAATATAGTATAAGGATTAATATAATGGAGACAGTAAAACGGTCTCATCATTTTCCCCTTGGAAAGATGAATGCTTGTCCTAAAGCATTACATCTTCTGGTAGTTTCTCTGAAATTTCCAACCTCTATTCTCCCTCTCCTTTGGCTTTTGAAGGTGTAGTAGAACCCCCTTTTTTTCTCCCAGACATCTACTTTATGATTTTCCTACAGTTGGTCAAGTCTGTTAGTATTGATGTCATACAGGGGCTAGAGGAGCATTGGTGGCTGCATGGTGAGTGGACACTAGAGTTCCTATCTAGTTTTCCTTCCCACCTACATGTATTTTGGTGCTCTTTGAATAGCTTCTTGGAGGTTGATAGGACTCTGTGGCTTAGATTTCTTCAATGCCTCAGATAACCTACCCCATCTGCTTCTAGCTCCAGCCAGGGCTCTTTGGAAGACAAAGTAAGACAAACCATCATATTCTATATAGACATCTGTATGAATCCCAAAAAATTTATCCCTTGTTTCCTCCTTAACTTTTCCATAAGTCAAATTGAGCCAATCTCTGAGGAGTATATCTAGCTTGCTTCTTTCTGCTCTTAATGGTAATGGCTCTATTTTCTCATGTTCCCTATAGTTTTCCAACTGTCTATCATAGTTGGCTTCATTATGCATCTAGGAAATTAATGCCCATAGGTGTATATCCCCTATGTAAAGTAGAGGATTCCACTCAGTCTCAACTGGGATAATGAAGTTATGCATGTATAGCTCACAAAGTAGATTTTGTTGCCATGAGGGAAGAGTCTGGTACAGGCCATAAAATTCTTGGGTTGACTTGGACTCAGAGTCTATATCTTTAATGGTCATCATTAGTGGGAACAAGAGGAACTGTTCTTTCAAACAGATGGTATAAACCCTAGGAGGTGGCCTACATGCAATTATTTGATCAACCAATTTGAGGGCATGATCCATCTTTTGTTTTTGCTTTGCCAATTGTTCTTTCAATTCTGTAATTTCTTCCCCTTGCTCTGTTATTATTGTTTTCAGTTTCTTCTTCTCCTCTCCCCATAAAGTTGTTGTTAGAACACACTTATTATGCAATCCAAAGAGAAACGTTTTCTAGGTGATTGGGCCACAATCTTCTGCCTGATTTATTTTCCTCCTCTGTTCCTTCCAAGACTGCTCTAAGAAAATTATTAACCAAAATCTGTTGTAGGGAACTAAGGCAGTTTCTACATAAGCTAAATGATGGATTACTGAGGCATTCTCCTTGTTAATGTCTAGAATATCCTGATGGATTTCCTGGGGAATATTTTGGTAAACATCAGGTTCAGCTTCATAAGTTTTTGTTGAATGCTATGGAAAGTCTGGAACTGTAGACTGATTTGGGGAATCGTCTAGAATAATTTTCTCGTTGGGTTGTTCATCAAATTGCAAAGGAGAATCGGGGTGGATTTTGGAGGATGATCTAGGGAGCTTTCCTCTCATTATAGTACTCCTTCACATAGGGGTTTCTACAATCTCTATAGCCTTTTTCTTAGTAGCCTTCTTCGGTTTCTTTGCTCCAGGAATAGCTGCTGTAGGAACTGACTTTCGTTTCTTCCCCTTCGAAGAAGTAGGGATTTGTGGTTTGGCTACAGGAACTGATGGTTCTTCCTCTAATTTTCATTTTCCTTTGGTTTAGGAAGAAGTAGGTACATTTATCTCATGAGAAGGTAAGGGCACATTTTCTTGAAGATTTACGGTTTCTGCCCCTTAGGTATCTTGTTCAACGGCTGGGTCAGTTGGTATTGCATTATCATGACCAATTTGTACATTAGGGTTAACCTGTGGTTTTAGGGTTTTGTGCTTGACAAACTCTAACCATGCCATGGGAGAGGCATCCCTAAGAGATATTTCTATTAAAAATTTAACTAGGGCATGCTGGGAGACCAAATTTGCATTCCCTTTTTGGGTCTCCTCTGCACTAATGCATAGCATATTGTACAAGAAATTTGGGACATTTACTAGTAGATTATGCCTTACATAACTTAATAATTTGAAATGATGTGCGTGCAAACTGGAAAATCTCCCTTCACATGTAAACTACCTGATGATATGCATAGCCAACTCATTTTACGACAGAGGGATAGACATTCTTTTGCACCCTTGTTTGGTAATCTCCAATGGAGGGTCGCCTGGTAGGGTAAACTAGGCCCTAGCTCATCTGGCATCATGCACATTGGGGTAATGTTCCCTAACCATTGGTAATCCAATAACTTCTACTATCCACTCCTCTGTTGCGACCACTGTCAATCCCCACATATTTTCTTTCCCTTCTTCAAATGTACACGTGAATTCAGTTGCTGAGTCCTCATCAAATTTTGTTAACCTTAAGAAGTATCCTAGCCAGCCACATCCATTAAATATTCTTACCACTTCAACATCTGAAAGTAGCACACCATGTACTACCAGCTCATTTCTCTATAACTAGCCTCCAATCTGTGATTGCAAATTTTCAATTTGTCTGCCCTTGTAGAAGATAAATGCCCTATTCCTTGAATATCAGACTGCTCATTTTTTAAAAACTATTGGCTTCCTTCTGAATTCCTCTGTTATACTTAGTATGAAATAGTGATGTAGTTTAACAAGAGATATTATAGTCTTTACTACAAGTTTCCACTTATCTTAATTATATGTCATATCAACTCTCACAATCATGGAGGATTCGGGAATAAAGGTATGACAGTTGTGTGATATAGCACTTAGAACTTTAATGAGACAAGGCTAAGTACAGATTTGAGGTGACATAAAATATTTTAGGCATAAATAGAAATGAAAATTTGGAATTAATACACTTCCCTCCCCCCTACATAATATTGACAAGTATCTACACTTGGCAGACTTGGCACACATGGCACAAGGAAGGGAACTGGCTTAATACTGTAATGATATGTTTATTGCAGTATTAGATATAATCATTGAAATCTATGTGCTAAAAATGGAAAAATTTGAAAATCTTGTACCTATCATTCGATCTTTGCATGTGCCATTAGAAGGTGGTGTGAGTGGAATGAAAGTTGCAGTGGTGTGCGTCAGCGTTCTTCTGCTCTTATTGAAAGAAAAGAAAGGATAATTTTGATGACATGGAGGGTGGGTGGGTGGTAGATTAAAGAAATGAGATGAGTTGGAAAGAAGTAGAAAGTGAATGAAAGAATGTACTTCATGTAAACATGAAGTTTTTATTATGGGCATGCTCAATGGAATTTTACTGAAGAGCTGTAGGAAGAAGGTTTGCACCCTCTGCTACAGGAAGTGTTACTTGTTGCTCATTTGAAATTTGTTGTTGGAATTGTTGCAGGAAGTCTTCCTTTGTTTGAGGTTGGTGATACAACTTTAGTCGATGTCCATTGAGTAATAGTTTGAATTGCACTGGGTCAATTGTGGTCAACTGGATGGCTCCATTGGTGAAGACATGACTTATTTCATATGGCCCCAGCCATCTTGTCTACAATTTTCCTGGTATTTCTTTGAATCTTGAACCGTATAGCAATGCCCAATGGCCAACTTGAAACTGTTTGTTCTTAATATGTGAATCATGTCATTTCTTCCTTTGTTTCTGGACTATTTCAGTTCTCTCCAATGTAGATTTGTGCATTTCATCCAAGGAATTGAGATGCAGTAATCGCTCCTTCTGTGCTGCAGGAAGATCTATATTTAACTCCAGTGTTGTTCGCAGTGTTTTGTGTTCAAATTTAATGGGTAGCATTGCGGTTTTTCCATATAACAGCCCAAATGGAGTGAACCCTATGGTGGTTTTCCAAGTTGTTCTACATGCCCAGATGGCTTCTGTTAGTCTGCTGCTCTAGTCTCGGTGATGCAAATGAATTGTCTTTGTTAAGATGGCTTGTATTTCCTGATTTGTAACTTCAGCCTGTCCATTTTCTTGTGGGTGATAAGGGCTTGACTTCCTATGTATGATATTATATTCTTTCATGGGCTCTATTATTAGATTGGAAGTGAATTGGGCACCTTGGTCAATTACAAGTTCTCTCGGTACTCCATATCTGGTGAAAATCTTATCATACAAAAATTATGCAACCTTATGGTCTCGAGCATGTTGCATAGCTTTTACTTTGACCCATTTGGTCAAATAATTAGTGCATACCAGCATGTAAGACTTCCCATTGGATGGAGGATCTATTGGACCAATGAAGTCCATGCCCCATTTGTCAAATGGAGTTACCACCACCTGTGGATGTAATGGCATTTCATCGGATCTAGTTGGTCGGCCCATTCTCTGACATTTGTCACATTTCCTTGTATAGCTAGCTGCATCCTTGTGAAGTGTAGGCCAATAATATCTAGTTGATAAAATATTTTGGGCTGTTCTTTTTGCTGCAAAGTGTCCCCCACATGGTTCATTATGACAGGCATGAAGAATGTCATATATCTCATCTTCTCACACACATCTGTGCATTACTTGTTCAGGTCTAGTGTAAAATAGCATGTTATCAATCAAAGAGAAATTAAAGCTTTTCTCGGCAAGCAGTGTCCTATCCTTGTAAGAAAAATGTGTTGGCATTTTTTTTGCTACAAGGTAATTAGCTATGTTAGCATACCATAGACTTTGCACAATAATATGAAACAAATGCTCATCTAGAAATGCATCATCTATCAATGTAGTATCTTCTTCAATATGGTGGATTCTTGATAGATAATCAGCTACTACATTTGCCTTGCTAGGCTTGTCAACTATAGTAATGTCAAATTCCTGCAAAAGAAGAAGCCATCTTGCTAACCTGCCTGTGATTGTAGGTTTGTTCATGAGATATTTTATTACTGCATGGTCAGTATGAACAAAAATAGGATAGCCAGTTATGTAATGATGGAATTTGTTCAGAGAATAAACTACAACTAGTAATTCTTTCTCAGTCACTGTATAGTTTAATTTTGGTCCATGGAGGCTTTTACTAATGTAGAAAATTGCATTCTCTAAGTTACTAGACTTTTGTTCTAGGACAACACCTATTGCATAGTCTGAAGCATCTGTATGAATGTGAAATGACAAAGTCCAATCAAGACCCCTAAGTATGGGTACATTGGTCAATAGTTTCTTAAGCTGCAGGAAGGATTCATTACATTCCTTTTTCCAATTTAATTTGTCCTCTTTGGTAATAAAAGTATATATAGGACTAGATATTTGACTAAAATTTTGGATAAACCTTCTATAGTAGCTAGCATGTCCTATGAAAGACCTAACTTCTTTCTGCTTTGTAGGAATAGGTAATGTGAGGATTACCTCTATTTTCGTAGGATCTACCTGGATCCCAGCTTTGGAGATAAAATGTCCCAGCACTAAGCCTTCTTGCATCATCATGAAGAATTTATCATTGTTGAGAGACAACTTGTGTTCCTGACATTTGATTAGTATTCTTTCCAAATTCTTCAGGGCTTCCTCAAAGGTGACACCAAATATAGTAAAGTCATCCATATATATCTCCATACAATCATGTGATATGTCAGCAAAGATGTTGATTACAACTCTCTGGAAAGTAGCTGGTGCATTGCATAAGACAAATGGTAATACAGAATAGGCATATGTGCCCCAGGGGCATGTGAATGTAGTCTTTTCTTGATCTTCTAGAGCTATGCTGATCTGGTTGTAACCACTGTATCCATCCAGAAAGGAGAAATATTTCTTACTGGCCAGAGTGTCTAGGACTTGATCAATAAAGGGTAAAGGAAAATGATCCTTCTTTATGGCGTTATTCAACTCTTTGTAATCCACACATATTCACCATTTTCCCCCTTTATTAGGTACAATGACCAAAGGTGATACCCACTTTCTATCAGAGATTGGATAGATGAAACCAACATCTAGTAATTTTTGTAATTCACTTTTGACTATCTCTCTCAATGTCGGATTTATCCTTATTTGAGGCTGGCATATTGGTAAGCTACCATCATTAATGTAGATCCTATGGGTGCAGAGTTTGGGGTTCAAACCTAGCATGTCTCCATAATCCCAAGAAAATGGTTTCTCATGCTTACGCAATAGTTTTGTTAACAATGCCAATTGTGGGGGTGGCAACTTGTTCACATGTAGATTGTGAACTTGGGAAATTTATACTATAGTTGTTAGCTCTACCATTGACATCTTAGGTATTGGGCTTGTAGCTACTTCACATGGTAACAATTGGCTAATGATCTCAGGGCTTGTTGGAAATACACAATATTCATAGGTACATAGCTGGAGAATAGCACTTTCAGAAATATCTTTTGCTACTATACACTCATTGGTAAGAATACTCTATATTACATCATCTTCCTCTTGCATTTTCAGGAAAGAACATCTATGCAGTATCATAAGCTGAGCAATAGAGTTGACCTCTTCTACTTCATCCCCTAGTTCTGACCAAATAGGATCTCTCAAGTCTGGCTGAGGCAGGGTAGGAGGATAGAGTGCTAGCTTCTTTAAGCCCTGACCATTTGAAATTGTCATACTTCCTGATCTGCAGTTAATTTTTGCATCAGTGGTGGCTAACTAAGGTCTCCCTAAGATGACTAGATAGCCAGCGAAGTTTACTTTTAGTGCTAAGATGAGAAAATCTAAAAGGTATTCCCATGAGTCTAAGGTGACTACCACATCTTCTATAAGACCATATGGAGTGACTGTTGAACTATCAGCAAGTTGTAATACTATTGGTGTTTTTATCAAACCCTCTATACTTAGTCTGTGCATTGTATCTTTAGTCATTACATTTATTGCTGCTCCTAAATCAACTAAAGCATTTTTAACGGATTGTCCATTAATTATCAAATCTACTACTGGATTTCCAGGGTCTGAATACTTGGGTATAATTACCTTGCTCAACATGATATCAACAAGTTTCCTTATTACATGAACTGTTTGAGGGTCCTTTTTCCTTCTAGGATTTTTAAGGCATGCGTCCTTAATAGCTTTCCCATAGATTGGAACATCTTTGATAGCTTGAAACAGAGGTATTTGGATGTGCATATTCTTCAACTGCTCAAGAATGTCAAAAGGCACTTATTCTTGGGATATAGGATTTTCTATTGTGAGCCTTTGTGGAAAAGGAGGGTCAACTAAGGTTTCAATATCAGTTTTGCTGGTTTTTTGAGTTGATTGGGTAGTTTTTTGTAACGTAGCTTCTAGAAGAGGTGTTGATGCTATAGGAGTGTTTGCAACTTATTTGATAATAGGATGTTTGGGTGTAGGTAGAGTATTACCTGACCTCAAATGGATATCAGATATCTCAAGAGCGTAGGCAGGATACTGTTGTGTATCAGTGGTATACATTGGCTGCTGTTGTTGCTTGCTATTTGGATTTGGTTGTGGCTGAGTAGGCAATTAGGTTTTCTTTGGATTGGGGCTAGTGGCTGTAGGAGGTGGCATTATTGTAGCAGGTGGGACTAGCGGTGGTAGTTGTGGAAAAAAATGATTTTGGTTAGGCCACTGTGGATGTCCCCTCGATTGGTTATTTTGCTGACAATTTACTTATGGTGGTTGCCACTAGTTATTTTGCTAGTTAGGCCACTAGTTATTTTGTTGGTTAGGCCACTGGTTATTTTTATAGTTAGGCCACTAGTTATTTTTCTGGTTAGGCCACTGGTTATTCTAGGTTGGCTGAGAGCACTGAGGAGTATTCTGATAACTTTAGTTTTTCCATTGACTAATGTAAGGATTTGAAAACTATAATGGTTTTTGAGGCATACCTTCTCTTGAAGCCCATGATCGACATTGAGAAACAAAGAACACTTGCTCTTCATCTCCTTCTATCTTCATTTACTTGGTAGGCAAATGTTGATTTTCCAGGTTCACCACTAGCTTACATCCGCAGTCTTTCTTTTGTTTATGACAATGTGGACAGTACTCAGCTAACTGCAATTCAGCATCTTCATGTTTCTTCTTAGTATTCATGGTGTCAAGATGTGTAGCAACATCATTAATGATGTCTCTCTTGAAATTTGCTAGCAAATTAGAAATCTTCAACTTAGAAATGCCTGAACTGCTCCCTTTAATGACTGCAGACTGATATCCTCTACTTTTCTCCCTAGTTGATCTGGATTAGTTGAGACATATTTTATTGAGGTTATCCCAAGAAGATTGGGATATGTCCCCACCAGCCATGAGGTCCAATGCTTCCAAATAGTTTTCGTTCACTCCTCTCAAGAAGACTAGTTTCTGTGAATCCTCTGCGAGAACATGTTGGGGATTCTTCTGCATGGTGTATAAAAAACATGAAACATAGTCCTCCAAAGTTTCATCCTCCTTCTGTGACATTCTAAAAATGTCATCTCCCCTTGGGTCACTCCCCTTGCAATATTCTTTTTATTTATACAGAAACAGAGTTTGCATCTCATCCCATGTGCCTGTTGCATTTGCTCCTAGGCCCATGAACCATCGTAAGGCCGACTCCTTTAGTGTTGCTGGAAATTGCTTGAGTTTATGGGAATCAGTGTTATAGTCAAATCTATGATAGAGGATGTCAAACTCAAACAAAAAGGTGTCAAGATCTTTGTTTATCAGCCCATAAAACTTTAGAAGTGCAGTAGAGGGCATATTTTTGAGATTGGCATTGTTTATAAGGCTCGGTAGACGAAACATGAAAGTAGGTTGTGCCATTAGTGGAGGTATTGGGAGTTGGTGTTGCTGTTGGAAAGGAATATTAGTGACAGGATTGTTAATAGTAGGTGTTTTTGCATCAGAATTATCTAGAAAGTTGGTCAAGATTTCAGCGAAAGGCCAAAAACCACTTATATCAAAAGGTTCTGCTCCAGCAAAAGATGCTGCAGGAAACTCGGGACTTGCGTCAACAAAAGGAAACTCAACTTCTTCAGCTTGCTCATTCAAATTCACAGGTTCTCCTAGAAGAAATTTTCCATATTTGTCTCTTCTTCTTCCCCTTCGATGCATGCAAATGAATTCTTCACATTGGCAAAGCAAATTTAGGACCACAAACCACTAACTAGCTAAAAGAATGAAAAATGACTCAGAAAGTTTCTTAGCTTGACACCATCCCTGACAATGGTGCCAAAAATGAACCACCTCACAATGGGTGCTTAGTAATCATGCCCAAAGCC